>VYXC01012509.1:14787-37261 GCA_013397175.1 Platysteira castanea | reverse complement strand
CATTGTAAAACAATCACACAACCTCAGGGATTCTGTGAAATACTTCTTCTATGTGTGCACACTATCTGGTGTGAGATTTTTCCTTTTTATTCCCTTTCTTTTTTTCTCCCCTAAAATTCTTCCTGGGCTTGGGGAGGAGGTGGGGCAGGTCCAGATGAACAAATTCTGTCTCCAGACCAGCCCTGATTGCACAACTGCTCTTGCCCCCTGACCTGCTCATTTTTCCATTGATCTGCAAACAACAGGAAAGGCGAGGTATGAATGTGGAAATGAACAAAACAAGATAAAAAGCCTCATCTTTGCTATTGTTGATCGAGATTTATAGGATCTTTCGGAACACGAATAAATGGTGCTGGGGAAATGCCTTTTGTCCTGCTCGTTCAAAGAGGAGCAAATTACTTGTTTGTTTGTTAAGGTCAAATAAAAGCAACATCATTGGGCTCGTTAAAGGTTACAGAGCTCTCCCTGAAGTCAGATCCGGGCTGGTACATCCCGACTCTCTCTGGGTGAGCTGAGCACTGGCTGTGCCAGGACATTCCAAGGGCTCCTCACAGGTGACAGCCGTGTGGAGTTTGTCCCACCCGAGCCCCCGACCCTGGGTGGGTGCTGCTCCTGGTGCCAGCACAGGGAGCGTGCAGGGATTGCCTGGGAGCTCAGAGAGGTGCTCCCCGAGGCCTGCGGAATAGCACTGAGGTGTTGGTGAATGTTCTGCCTCAGAAGTGAATCCATCTGGCCCATGTCTGATGAGCTGTTCCAGCTTTACAGGTCTGGTAGAGGAGGAACCGTGTTTCACTCTGGATTGCAGCTCTGCAAGACAAGAGTGAGCTCTGATGGATCAAAACCCCCTTTTTTTATTGAAAAATTGTTACGTAAATGGCATTATCTGCTTTGGGTACATCTCATAGATAGTGGCATAGAAGGAGGAGCAAAAAGCCTTGAGGAAGAGGTGAGGGGTTTTTGCTGGTCCCCTTGTCTTGGCAGTGTGTGCCCTCCTAAAAAGCCGTGTCTGGGTTCTTGGAGCCACGTCCTTTAGGACACTTCCATTTCCAGCTGTTTGGTGTGGGGTGTGTTTGGTTGCTCCCTCGAGAAGCTCCTGGGTCTAGAAAGGCCCTGGGGGAGGTTATTGTGAATCTGAGTGTGGTGGTGGCCAGGTGAGGGGTGGGACAGCTCCACCTGCTATGAACAACTGGGCGTTGGTGAGAGCACCCACTGTCCTGTGGCCAGCTCACTCCCAAGGGCATGGAAGCGTTCCTAACAATATTTTTGACACTTTATGCTGAATTTGTGCTTGCGAGAAGCTCCTGCTGCCGTGTTCCGAGGGCTGGGCACTGCAGGCTGTGGCAGCTGCGTGTGGCACAGGAGTTGTGTCACTGGGCACTTGTGCTCAGCGTTAAAAGGCAGCTCTGTGTTCCGGGCAATGCCGCCCTGGGGAGCCAATCCCTCTCTTCCCCCTCTCCTTCCTTATCAAGGAAACTCTGTAGCATCGTGGGCCGCAGAAGAAGGGGAAGAATTCCCTTTTGTGTGCACTTGGATTTCTTCTGGCAGCTGGAGGGGTCTGATGGGGATGCGGTAATGAAGGGAGAAGCTTCCAGGAACGGGGAATCTGGGTGTACCGACAGCCAGCAGTGCAAGCATCCTGATTATTAAAGATGTTTTTAATTGGAACATTCTAGTCCCAAATCGTTCCAACGTGAGCTGCAGGCAGGGAAGGCTGGGGCACAGAGCGGTTGGCACGCGGGCAGCAGGTGAAGGGGACACGGTGTGGGGACAGCGGGGACACTGTGCGGGCCAGATGCGCCTGAGCTGCTGTGGGAATGTTTGGAACAGCCCCAGCGGAGCAGTCCTGGAATTCCTGTTCCACAGCAGTGCTTACGCAACCCCTCTGGGGCTACGGAGGAGAGCAGTTCCTGCAGGGACCCAGGCTGAGCCCAGCAAGGCGCAGCCGGGGTCTGGTGCTGAGTTTAACCTGGAATGTTAAACCTGGAATGGGGGAGTTTGGGTAAACACGGGGAGCAAACAGAGCTCCCTGCTCCACGTGTTTGCCAGAGTCTGGCAGGCGTTTGGGAGATCATCTGTCAGGGGATTTTTTGCTCCTCATTGAACGTCTCTAGGTGTCCCAGCAGAATTGGGGGAAATAATCTGTCAGTGGATTTATGTTCCTTGGTGAAAGGCTCTTGATGCCCTGGCAGAATCTGCAGGGAGGGTGTCCGTATGCCCTGCTAGAAATTTGGGCAAAAATGTCAGTAGTTTATCGCTCCTTGGCGTGAAGGTCTCTGGCTGTCCTGGTAGAATTTTGGGAAGTAATCTGTTTTGCTCCTTGGTGAGAGCTTCTAAATATCCTGGAAGAATCTTTTAGTGGGTTTTAGGTCCTTGGCAAAGGTCTCTGGGTGACCTGGTAGAATTCTGGGAAATAACAGTTCAGTAGGTTTTAGCTCCTTGGTAGAGACCTCTGAATGTCTTGGGAGAATTTTAGGAAATAATGTGTTGATTTTTCTTTCTCCTTGGTAAAGGTCTCTGGCTTTCCTGGTAGAACTTGGGGAAATAACCTGTCAGTGGTTTATTTGCTCTTTTGCGAAGGTCTCTAGCCTAGAGCCTTTTTTCTAGGCAGAATTTTAGGAAATGAAAGTATCAGAGTGGCCGACCCTCTGTTCCAGAAAGGTCTGGAGCTTCCAGCGGCTCCCCGGGGCCCCTGACTGGAGCCGCCGGTGCCGTTCCCAGCGCTGCTGCCTCCGCGCGGGCTGTGACTCCGTGCCGGCTTTCGGCCAAGTGGTCAATTTCCATTAAATATCCTGCGGGGCGAGCGGGCCGAGGCGCGGCGGGAGCGGCCGGCGCGGGGGTGCGGGGCTCGGGGGTGCCCGTGGGAAGATGCAGGAGAGGAGGAGGAGGGGGGCTCCGCGGGCCGGGATGCCGGGAGGGTGGAGCGGGAAGCCCGGCAGAAGGGGCCGAGCATCCCTCGCCGCCGGGCCGGTTGCCAAGGCGACGGCTGCGTGGCAACGGGCTGGCAGCGGGGACCGCCCGGCGCCGCCGCGCAGAGCGGGCGCGCTGCCCTCCGCGCTGGATGCTNCGAGCCGGGGCCGCCCTTCCCGGGAGCTGCAGCGCTCGCTCGCCGCGGCCGGCGCGCAGCGGAGATGGTGCCGCTGGTGCGGAGCGCCGGGGGCTCCCACCAGTGGCTGGCGATCGTTTTCCTCGGCCTTTGCTGGTTCCTTCCTCCCGGGAGATTCGCGGCGCCGGGCGGAGACTTCCCGGGCTCTGCCGTGCACAACCTGGTGGTCAGGAAAGGGGACACGGCGGTGCTGAGGTAGGAGGCGATCGCGGGCGGGAGGGATGCGAGGACGGAGCGTGGCCGCTGCTGCTGCGGCAGCATCCCCGAGATGCCCGAGGC
The DNA here is from genome assembly GCA_013397175.1 of Platysteira castanea. NCBI lineage: Eukaryota > Metazoa > Chordata > Aves > Passeriformes > Platysteira > Platysteira castanea. Next base: position 33,879 of record VYXC01012509.1, on the reverse strand, counting down.
TCCGGCGGAGCTCCCGGCGGGGATGCCGCTGCTGCTGCGGCGGCGCTCGGCCCGGGGCTGCCCGCGGGGTGCCCCGGTGATGCGGGAAGTTGTCCCCAGCGCCACTCGGTACCCGCATCCCTGGAGCTCCGGGCCGCTGGCCGGCCCCCGGGGTGGTTTCGTTCCGCGGTTTCCCCCTTTTTAAACTCTATTTAAGAAGCCCTGGCTGTTGCTGGAAGTTTAGAAATGGGTTGCTGGGGTGAAATGATGCAGTTTTGGCTTCCGGCAGCAGTTTGGGGGCTCTGCAGAGCGAGCAGCACGGGGCTGTGGCAGGGAGAGGACGATTGCAGCCTGCCAGGAGCATTAACATCGATATTATTTAGTTTGATGCATACTTCTATGTTTCTCAACGATTGGAGCACTGGCTCTGTGCCACGAGGAGGTTTTGTGCTTCCCGTGGCTCTGTTCCTGCCTCTCCTCATGGACCCTGTGCTCCCACATCTCCTCGTCTCTTGACTGGAGCAAAATTTATTTACCAGCAGTCAGACACCACAATCTACTCGAACCTTTCATTCTGGTTTGTGTTCAGCAATCGTCTGCCTTGATTTGATTATTCCCCAGCCCCCACTCTAACTTTTTTATCCATGTGTTGTCCTTTTGCCTTGATCCTACTATAGTTCAAATCCCCCCATTTTCTGCTTCTCTGGAATACGGTTGCAGTTGGTTGAAGCTCCTGGCTGGTGAGAAGTCCCTGATTTAATGAGCAGCACTTCTCAGCTGCGAAGTCTCTGGCTGCATTATTTCTTGTTGGGCTGTCACAGAAATCTCCAGGTTACAATGCATTTTATCCATAAGCGTTTTTAACAATCCAGCAGTGTGCTGTAAAATGCTGCATGAGGCATTTTCGGTAGGGACTTGGAAGCGTTTTAAGGCTGCTCCTGTTGTAGTAGCTCCTGAAAATACAGTAGATGTCTATGTAGGGCAGCTGACAAGTGGTTTTTATGTGTACCTCAATTATCCTCTGTATTTGGAGACGTGCTCAGGTCCTCGTGCTTTCCGTGGCACAAACGGAGAATCAAAGGAAATAATAATTTTGCAGTGCTTTATTTGTACTGTTGCAGAGAAAGTAACTCGGTGGGTTCACAGGCTGTGAAGATGTACTCAGCCACTACTAAACAGCGTTAGTATCTCAATACAGTTAACACCACGTTACTGAGAGCTGGTGTGGTGGCTGCCACGGTTACCCCGGGGTTCGGCCGGAGCACGCCCGGGCTGCCAGGCCTCAGCTGTGCTGGGAGCCCGGGGCTGGTGCAGCTGGGAGGGTTCCAGAAATGGAACGGGAGCTCCGGGCTGGAGGCAGCACTCGGGTCTCACTGGGGAGGGCCGGTGTGTGTTTTGTGAAGAGAGGCTGCTCCAGCAGTGCTGCCGGGCCCCGGGGTGAGCGGTGGGATGCTGGAATGTTGTGTGCTGCAGCTGGGTCTCCTTCCTCGTGCCCTCTGACTGACTCCTTTCATTGCCCGTGCCCTCGGCAGGCTGGCTTTAAACCTGGGGTGGTTCTGTTTTAAGCTGGGAACTTGGAAGGGGAAATGCAGGATCACAGGGGGAGAGGAAGAGTGAGCAGCAGCCCCGGGCTCTTCATCCCGAGTCTCTCACTGCCCATGGTCCCTGCTCCTCTGAGGCTCTCCCTCGCTGGATGCTCCTATTGTAAATATACCTCACTGTACGTTAAGATAATTGCTGTAGGTGTTGGAAGTATTGGAAATTGGCTCTTTATTTAAACGCAAACTCCAGTGAGCTGGAAAAAGCCATTTGGGTGCTGAAAAAGGAGTTTGTTCCTCCCAGCTCTGGAGCCATCTGATTTCAGCCCTTCCCGGGGCTGTGCTCCGCAGCTCCAGCCTCTCACGGCGGGATGCCCGTGGGCTCCTCGTGGCCAGCACGTGTTGATTCCCCTCCTGCTCCGGGCTCGCCACTCTCTGCCTGCCAGGGCCCCAAAATCCCCCGTGCCTGGGTGTGGAGGCAGCGCCGTGTGAGCACGGCCAGCCCCGGGTGCAGCAGCCACTGCTGGAATGGGGAGGAGGGCTTTGAGTCAGCGTTCCTGGCTGCCAGGAGCCGAGGGGGATTTATGGGCTGGGGGCTCAGCTGGAGCCAGCCCTGAGCTGAGCCAGGGCCCGCGGTGCCCTCACTGGGGCACACACCCCGAGGGGGCTGTGGCTGCAGCTGTGTGCCCCGAGGGGATTAACGGGGCTGCCCGGGTGGAAATAGGACTAACTTCTACTCACGGTCTGGGTTTGTGCTGACATCCCAGGGGAGAAGGCACAGAGCCCCTCTCGAGGAGTCTGGGGGCACGGTGGGTGAGCCAGGCCCCAGCCCCAGCTCCCACATCAAGGTTCCATTGTCTTGCCTGAAGATGAGGAATAAAGGCTCCTTGGACTGCTGAGGATTCCCAGGAAAAGCCTCTGTGTGCTGAAATGAAGTAAAATAAGTAGTTCAGCTCCCTTGTTTTAAATGGTTAATTCATATATCAGTGTAATTAATCAATTTTGGATCAAACACATAGCACTTTCCTAGTGCTGCAGAAGCAACACCGCGAGGAAGCAACACCGTGAGGAGCATTCCCTCCCTGTCCCAGAGCTCCTGGAGCATTCCCTCCCTGTCCCAGAGCTCCTGGAGCATCGCTCCCTGTCTGCTGCTCTTACTCAGCCAGACTCACCCTCGTGTTCCCCCGAGGGATGGGTGCCTTCACCAGGCCCATGGTGGGGCTGGATGGTGCTTTGCTGGACCCCGGGTGGCACTGGGGTGCTGGGACCCTCCTGTGGTGCCCAGGGGGGCACGGGGGTGCTGGGACCCTCCTGTGGTGCCCAGGGGGGCACGGGGGTGCTGGGACCCTCCTGTGGTGCCCAGGGGGGCACGGGGGTGCTGGGACCCTCCTGTGGTGCCCAGGGGGGCACGGGGGTGCTGGGACCCTCCTGTGGTGCCCAGGGGGGCACGGGGGTGCTGGGACCCTCCCGTGGCCTCCCAGGCCAGCACTCCCCGACCCCAGCAGAGTCACGGTGCCCCCGTGTCCCCTCCCGAGGGGCTGGTGGAAGAGAAGGTTTGCCAAGGATGTCACTGGGCACCTGTTTTGGTACAGGACCTCCTCAGCACGGGGGTTTTAAAGAAAATCCCTCCTTAGCCGAGGAGTTCTGTCTCTCCTGTGTTATTTTTGCAGCCTCAGTGACTGAAGCCTGGTCCCTTTTGTTTGGCCTCAATGGGTGATGGATCCCCGCAGTCCCGGTGCTGTTTGTGTTCGTTGGAGTCATCAGGAATCCTGTCAGTAACGCAGTTGTTTTGCATGGCAGAATAATTTTGGGAAGCCGCTGATTTTCAGCAGCAGAATTCCATCCTGCATCCTCTCTGTATTCTTCCCAGGCAGCCGGTTAAGATTTCATGAGAGCACACGAGGAAGGAGCGAGCAAGTCCTAAAAACATGCTTTTATTAAAAGAATAAATTGCTGCGCTGTAGCCTGGTAGCAGTCCAGGCGCCAGGCTGTGCTTCCAGAGCCCGGCTTCTCCCGTGACCCTTTCCAGGATCCCCTGCCAGGAGAGAGGGATCACCCGGTGGTTCAGCAAATCCATCTCGCTGACAGCACAAGTGGCAATTGTGGGAGAGGAGTGTTTCAGGAGAGGTGACAAATGCAGAGCCCTTGGCGGGGAGCCGGCAGGGACAGCCCGTGTCACCTCCCGTGTCACCTCCCTCCCTGCCCCGGAGCAGGGCTGGATGCTCAGGGAAAGCAGAGGCTGCTCCCCCCTTCCCGGGGGCATGGGGAGGACAGGGGAGAGCTCACCTCAGGATTGCAGCAGGAGGCATTGCTGCTCCTGGGGGAAAAGTGAGAATTCCCCTTTTCCCTCCCGTGCTGGAGCTGCTCCGGGCACGACCGATGTGTGCCTGGGGCTCTCGTGGCTTTACAGAACCCGGGGCACAGGGACGTGTCAGCAGTGCCTGCCGACCCCGCCTGCAGTTCGGAACCCAAACCCCCCCGGAGATCGGAATGTGCAGAGCTGAGGATGATCAAAAGGGTTTTTCTAGCAAGTAAAGGTTTTTATCGTGTGTTTTGTTTTCCTCAAAGCTCACGGGTAATGAAAACAAGTCTAAGTGTGAGAGTACCTTTATAGCACCTGTATGTTGTGTCAGCGCAGCAAATTGGGCTTTAGAAGTTGTCATGGTTTTTAAAAAAGCAGATCTCCTTACCAGCGGATGATTCTAGAGGAGTTTAGGGAACGTGTGCTCTGCAGTCGGCAAAAATATTGTGGGTTCTTCAGTGCAAAGGGTTAAACCTGGAGCCGGGGCTCCCGCGGGCTGGCGGTGAGGAGCAGTGGGAGCTGTCCAGCAGATCCCCGTGTCCAGCAGATATCCATGTCCAGCTGTGCTCACAGAGGGGCTGGTTCCTGCTGAGCCTGGCTGGGAAATCCAGGGGTCAGTTCTGGGCCAGCAGGTCAGTGCATGCAGCCACGGCTGAGTGACCACAGGGGTTCCTCTGGGTGAGTGTTGGCTGAGGCTGGGGCAGCCAGGGGTCACCTGAGAGGGGTGATTGTATGAAAATGCCATTTTTGGTCATAGATCAGGAGGTTTGGGGCTCTTTGGTTTGTTTGCTGAGTTGGAAATACTTTATGTGCAGCTTGGCTGCTTCTCTGCGCCTCGGAGAGTTCCAGGTCCGTGTCGTAGGCAGTGGCACTGTCCCCTGCTGTGGACACCTGGGGCTGGCACCAACCACCTGGGATGAGCCCCAGGTGAGGCTGGACGGGCCGTGCCTGCAGCCCAGCACTGCCCGGGGCTGCTCTGCTGCTGGGCAAAGCTTGGGGCACGTGGGAAGCAGCTGATCCGAAATTACCCGCCTCTCTTGGTGCCTGCTCTTCGAGTTTCTCAGCTTCTTCTTTTCCGAAGTTGTTCTGCTTGTGGAAGGAGTTTTCATCTGGGGAATGGGAGGAGCAGCTCCTGGTGTCTGGGAGCACCACTGCCCCAAACATGGGGAATGTCACCCTGTGTCCCCAGAGGGGCCGTGCAGGCAGTGTGACCCTGTGTCCCCAGAGGGGCCGTGCAGGCAGTGTGACCCTGTGTCCCCAAAGGGATGGGCCATGCAGGCAGTGTGACCCTGTGTCCCCTGAGGGGCATGCAGGCAGTGTGACCCTGTGTCCCCAGAGGGGTCAGGCAGGCAGTGTGACCCTGTGTCCCCTGAGGGGTCAGGCAGGCAGTGTGACCCTGTGTCCCCAGAGGGGTCAGGCAGGCAGTGTGACCCTGTGTCCCCAGAGGGGTCAGGCAGGCAGTGTGACCCTGTGTCCCCAGAGGGGTCAGGCAGGCAGTGTGACCCTGTGTCCCCAGAGGGGTCAGGCAGGCAGTGTGACCCTGTGTCCCCAGAGGGGTCAGGCAGGCAGTGTGACCCTGTGTCCCCAGAGGGGTCAGGCAGGCAGTGTGACCCTGTGTCCCCAGAGGGGTCAGGCAGGCAGTGTGACCCTGTGTCCCCAGAGGGGTCAGGCAGGCAGTGTGACCCTGTGTCCCCAGAGGGGTCAGGCAGGCAGTGTGACCCTGTGTCCCCAGAGGGGTCAGGCAGGCAGTGTGACCCTGTGTCCCCAGAGGGGTCAGGCAGGCAGTGTGACCCTGTGTCCCCAGAGGGGTCAGGCAGGCAGTGTGACCCTGTGTCCCCAGAGGGGTCAGGCAGGCAGTGTGACCCTGTGTCCCCAGAGGGGTCAGGCAGGCAGTGTGACCCTGTGTCCCCAGAGGGGTCAGGCAGGCAGTGTGACCCTGTGGCTGGCCGTGGGCAGTGCCAGGACCGGCCGTGGGCAGTGCCAGGACCGGCCGTGGGCAGTGCCAGGACTGGCCGTGGGCAGTGCCAGGACAGCCGTTCTGTGCGCTCTGGGTGCTGCCTCAGTGCTCCGTGTGGCTCCCCCGAGTGCCCGGGGATCACAGGGATCACAGGGATCACAGGGATCACAGCTCTCCCTGCCTACTGAACACGACTCCCCCAGCTGTGAGTTGTCTCCTTCATTCCTGTGGGAGCGCAGGGATTCTCCTGGTTCCCCACAGCGGCTCTGCTCCAGGGAGCGTTGGTGGTTCAGGGGGGAGGAGCCCACCTGACATTGGCTTTGTGAAGCAGGGCCCTGCAGGGGTCCCAGCTGTGGGGTCTGTCACCAGGGGCAGCTTTACAGCTGGGAGCCTTGGCCTGAGCAGGGGTGGTGTCCTGGAAAACCGGGGACACGTCTGTCAAACCTCCATCCGCTGTCACTTGTGTTCCTGGGAGCTGAGTGTTTGCAAAGCAAGTTCTGCAGCAGGAAGAGCAGGTGGATAGTGAGTTTATGCAGCAGTTGGAGTTTTGGGGTACTCTGTGCATCCCAGCTTTGCAGGGCCCCCAGTGCTGGGTGCATCAAGGCGGTTGTGTCAGGGGAGAGTGTAATAAATATAAAAGTTCTCTTCTTCCCTTTATGATCTCAAAAGGTTCATTTCTTGATTTCCATACTCTTGATATTCTGGTGCAATTTGGGGTCATAAATCCTTCGTCTCCACGGAGCTTCGTTCCTGAAATGTGACCGTGGGACGTGCGGGCTCCTGTGCACACCCCCCAGTAAATGAAGTTGTTGTTTGCATGAGAATTTCCCATTCCCAATCCCTGCCAATTATTAAACAAGCACATTATGGCACTTGCTTCTTGTCTGTGCGGCAATAATAAATAAATTCAGCGTAAATTAAAATAATTTATCATTTTAAATGATGGTGAATGTTTCAGCTGTTCTGTGGAGGAACTAACAAAACAAAGAGTCAGTAAGGGGTGAAAACTGGGATTTGTTCCAGAGGGCTGTTTCGTTGAGGAGAAAACAGAGACTTAAAGACTTTCTCCTTGTCTCTGTGTGTAAGAGCTGAGTGCAGCTGATGTCCCGGGGAAGGGATCTCAGGGGTTCAGGGGACCGGTCCCATGGGCCAAGCAGCCCCATGGTGCTGGAATGAGGCTGCTGCTGCTCTTGCTCATCTGGAGAGCTCTTGGCAGCCAAGAGTTGTCCCCGTGGGCTCTCCCTGGGACCCGAAACCCTGGCTCAGGTGTGTGAGGCAAGGGCAGTGGGCACTGCTTTGGGAGCAGGTCATGGAGCTGGCCGGGCACAGCCTCGGGCCCAGGGCACTGCCCAGGGCTGGCCGGGCATGGCCTCGGGACTGGGGGCACTGCCCAGGGCTGGCTGGGCACGGCCTCGGGACCGGACACTGCCCAGGGCTGGCCAGGCATGGTCTCGGGACCGGGCACTGCCCAGGGCTGGCTGGGCACAGCCTCGGGACTGGGGCACTGCCCAGGGCTGGCTGGGCATGGCCTCGGGACCGGGCAGTGCCCAGGGCTGGCCGGACACGGCCTCAGGACTGGGGGCAGTGCCCAGGGCTGGCTGGGCACATCCTCGGGACTGGGCAGTGCCCAGGGCTGGCTGGGCACAGCCTCGGGACCGGGCACTGCCCAGGCAGGGCAGTCCCACTGCCAACCGGGCCTGGGCCGGGTCAGGCCCGTCAGAGAGGCGGGGTGGGGGATGCGTGGCTGGGCCCGGTCTCTCCTCCCGCTCCCGGTGGCTGCTGCTGCCCGCTGGGCACGCTCAGCCTGACACGGGAGCTCCCCCGGAACCCTCGCCTCTGGTGAATTGTGGTGTCACAATTGTGGTGCCACCTGGTTTCAGAGCGGAGCTGTAAATGCAGGATGGGCACATCCCAGCGTTGGACATGGCAGGTGATGCTTTGGTGAGTGGCACTCGGGGATAAAGCCGGTGACACAGTTCCCAACGAGCCGTAGTTATTATCTCCGGGGCCATCTGCCATCGGATCAGTCTCCGTACCCAAATCCAGGCTGCTGGGGCTGGTGGGGGTGGGAGAGCAGGGGAGGGGCAGGGCTGTGCTCCGAGCAGTGACACAGGGAGCTGGGGACTGCCTGCTGGAGCCCCAGTTCTTGTCTCAGCCCTTCCCAGCAGAGGACTGGGGTGGCCAAGGCCTCCTGAGCTCCTGCTGCCACTTTTCCAGCCCTGGACCTGCCAACCCTGAGTCTCCACTGAGAGACCTTGGTCCCTGGAGCATCTCCTGGGTTGGTGACACTGGCCCAGCCTGGCTGGGTGTCCTTCCCCTGGTGCTCAGGGGGGTTCCAGAAAGGCGTGGGTGAGGTAGAGAGTGAAGCCCACACTGATGGGCCGTACTGGGCCCAGCAAGGTGAGGCTTGATGCTCACAGTTCTCTCCAACTCAGATGGTTCTGTGATTCTGAGACATGGAAATTCTCATTTTCTCCAAACTGGCTGAATAAAGGTCAAGGCTTTCTTCCTGCCATCAGGGGAGAGGAGAGAGGAGAAAAACTCCCACGCTGTGACCGCGGGAGCGTGGAGGAGAGCAGCAGAGGTTCAGCTGCCCTCAGCAAGGGTGAGGGGATGGATGGTGTTCTGTGCAGCCTTTCTGCTGGTTCCAGGATGCTGGAGATGGCAAAGTCCATCTGGTACCCTCTGAGAGGCTGGGATCCTGCTGGACTGGGAGTGCCTGGCAGCCTTGGCTCCTGCCAGGGGGGCTGGGGCAGCCTCTGGCACCCTGCTTGGTGTGGGACTGCTGCTGCTGTGGTGCTGACTTCAACCAAAGACAGGCTTTGAAGTGTCACAGCTTTCAAACCATTTGGTGGGTCCTTGGTTCCATTTTTTCTTTTTTAAATTCTGGAAGTTGTCTTGAATTGTCTTCCTGTCAGCCCCTCAAATCGTGCTTGTGTAGGCATTTCCTAAGGATTTCTGGGTTTCTTGATTATAAGTGAAGCAAATTTCAAGGGTAGATTTGTTCTAGCAGATTTTTAAATTTATAAGATGCTTTTAGCTTAACTGTAACTGAAATTAAGAAAGAGCCCTCAAGGGGGTTGAATGGTGTGAAGGCACTGCTGTAAATTCCAGGTGAGGCTGTCCTGGCCTGGGAATGTCCAGAGGAGCTGAGTGCAGCTCTCGGTGAGATCCCAGCCCAGTCTGATGGAGCAGTGCCAGCCAGGAGTTTCCAGGGTTGGAAAGTGGATGTCTTGGCAAGAACAAGCAGAGAAACGAAAGCTCAGCCTCCTGCCTAAACCCAGCCACCTCAGTTCTGTCTGACCATGGGGCAGAGCAGGTTTCAGTGGGGCGCTGGATCAGAAAAACTCAGTTATTTAAAACAACGAGCACAACTGGACATTGAGGTTTTCGAGAGGACTGAGAGTATTAACTTGGTGTATTTTAGGATCTGTGGAGTAGGAAGTATTGAGCTGGTTGTTTACTTTGACAGGTGTGAAAGGCACAGGAATTTTGCGGGTGTTCTGTTGCTTAGAGATTAAAATCCTACCTAACAATTAAAACATTTATTTATATAATATTCATACTTAGTATTTTTGCTTATAAATTTAATATAGTGGAAATATCTGATATTTGTAAAACTATAGGGTGATTCAGTAGAAGCATGTATGCTTTTCTCTCAGTGTATTATATCAGAATTATTTTGAATTAATTGTAGGCATTAAATCAGGAAACTGGCAAAATCACGTTCTGTAAATGTGCTGTACAGAAAAACGTGAAAGTGTTTCGCTGTCCAGGTGCTACCTTAGGTCTCTCTCTCTGTTAAATTGCATTGTGGCACTTTGGGCACAGCCTTGGTGCTTGGACTCACCCAGCCCCTCCAAACTCCTCACACTCCCACTCCAGTGTGGAATTCTCTTGTTCAGACAGTTACTAAGTAAATCTCAAACATTAAAAATGTCATTGCAATGCTGATATAAACAGTGAGGGGAGAGAGGCTGGTGAGGCCAAGGTTCCTTTTCAGGTATTTTTGTGGAGGGTAAAACGCTGTTCTTGAAAGATCACTGGGCTGTCTCTGATTCTCATGGAACTGAGCTGGAAGTGACCCAAAGGCCACCCAGTGCCACCCCTGCCATGGCAGGGACACCTCCCACTGTCCCAGGCTGCTCCCAGCCCCAGTGTCCAGCCTGGCCTTGGGCACTGCCAGGGATCCAGGGGCAGCCACAGCTGCTCTGGGCACCCTGGGCCAGGGCCTGCCCACCCTCCCAGGGATCCTGGCAGGATCGTCTGAAGGGTTTTCTGGGGTTGGAGGGCTCTGTCTGCTCCCTGCAGGGTCTGTGTGAGGCACTTGGGTGTCTGTGGTTGTTGCTGCACCCCCTGCTCCCCAGCCAGCCTCGCCCCACCCCGATGGGTGTCCGGGGCTGCCCAGCTGGACACGGGCACCAGCACCCCGGGAAGCCCCTCAGGGAAGCGCAGAGGTGCCACGGCCACAAACCCAACGCCCTTGGGGGATTTTCTGTGCAGGCTTTGCTGTTCTGTCCTTGCCCTGCGGACGGGTGAGGAGAGGGACCAAAACCAGGGGAGGGGAGGTGATGGGAAGTGACTGGTGAGGGGAGAGGTCACCAGTCCCCGGGTGCAGAGCCTTGGTGGCATCCACGGGAGGAGGGGCAGGAGGAAATCTGTTATGAAAGTGGCCTAATTACAACGAGCAGTTTTCCCCCTGGCTGGAACAAGCGGACTAGAAAATTGTACGAGACTTTTCATTCAGAGGCTATTAAAGAGCAGAGGAAGAGAGAACAAAATATAGCTTTTGTCACAGCTCTTTTTATTTCTTTTTTTTTTTTGTATAGAGTCCTGCACATGGTCAGAAATTAGTTTCAAATTAATTTAATTATCGTATTTAGTTTGTGAATTTTTTTTTTTAGCCTGTATAAACCTCCTTCATGTTACATTTCTGGAAGTGTGAAGGTGCTGAACGTGAACCACAGCCTGGAAATGAAATGAGGGTAATGAGGTCATCTGGGGTGGCCCCAGGCTGGGGGGACACGCTGGGCTGGGCCTCCCTGGGGAGCCAGGAGTGGAAATGCCTGTTCCAGCCCAGCTGTGAGAGGAGATGGTGGATGAAAATGTGGCTGATGGTCCCCAGTAAGAGGGGAGAGGTCAGTGCTGTGTGAGTGGGTGTGAAGGGCCGGGGTGGGGGCAGAGAGGATTGCAGGACATCCTGTGGGAGCAGGGGAACGGCTTTGAGCTGCAGGAGGGCGGGTTTAGGTTGGATATTTAGGAAGAAATTCTTCAACCCAGGAAGAATCAGTCTGATTCTCTGGATTTCACACAAACTCAGGTGTAGTGACCTTCTCCAGCTTTGGCTTGTTGGGTGTTGGGTTGGTTCCTGCACCTGCAATTCCAAGCGTGACCCCCAGAACATTTCCCCTGAGCTGTTCTCAGTGAGGTGCTGGAGTCTCCTCTTGATTTATTGTAGCTGTGCTGACCAGATCAGCCACCCAAACACCTTCTGGGCTCCATGGACAGCTGCTGAGTGTCCCCTCCCACAGCCCGTGCTGGGCTCTTGGCTCCTGGCCTGGCTCTGCCCTGAGTCGCAGCCACCTCAGCTCAGGAGATAAAGAAATGCACTGAGTCATCCTTAACCTTCTATTCCGCTCTTCTATTTCCATTAATACTTCAAAACAATGTTCCTTCTGAGCCCTCACTCGGTTAATCTTGTAAAAGGAAAATGGATTTGGGTGTGTATAAAACACGCAAAGTCACGGAATCAAAGAAAAGGATGAAATTCACAGAAATCAAGCTTTTCAGGGCAGTCAGCCCAGAACCATCACACTGGAATTAAAAACAACTTTGGTTACAGGAAGTGATCTCCTCTGCTGCTGCCCTGACCGGGCTGACATCAGAGAGAGCAGGAGGCAGCGCAGCCCCTGGCACAGGGGATGTCCTGAGAGCTGCTGAGTGCAGTCCCCAGCACAGGTGCAGTGCCCAGGGCCAGGCTGTTTGCCCGGCTGCAGTGAGGATGTTCCGTGGGCAGGAAGAGCCTCCCTGCAGCCACATCGATGCTGGGAGAGAGGAGCAGTGCTGGGGAGGAGGCTGCAGGTACAGGGAGAGCCAAGGTGCAGGTGTCCGAGCTCCCCGGCGTGCCACGGGTCTGCACTTAGAGAGCCCGGGCATCCTGAGCTATCCATTATTTATGTCACCTCTGGAGCTGTGTGGGAGCTCATCCAGGCCTGCACGGGAACCCGAAATGTTCCCATGGAGCTGCTGCACTCTGTGGGATGAACCTCACAGGGAGCTCTTCACTCCTCCTGAGCTGTGGGCATTTTCCATCCAGTCCCTGGGGCCGGGATTGTGTGAGCGGGTCACAAACGTGTCATGGCAGCAAAAACATAAAATAACCACTCCCAGATTAGGGGAGAAAACGCAGTATTCATAAATTAAAAGCAGGTTAACTATGAGACCCAAGGCACTTCTGCTAGTACTGAGGTTGGGTGTAAAGAGAAATCCCTCCCTGCGAGGGTGGGCAGGCCCTGGCCCAGGGTGCCCAGAGCAGCTGTGGCTGCCCCTGGATCCCTGGCAGTGCCCAAGGCCAGGCTGGACACTGGGGCTGGGAGCAGCCTGGGATGGTGAAGGTGCCCCTGCCCTGGCAGAGGGTTTGGAAGGAGATGAGCTTTTAAGTCCCTGCCAACCCAAACCAGTCTGTGATTGTGTGAATTTCTCCCTGTAAGAATTCTGTGTTTATATAATTGGTTTGTTTGTTTGGGTTGGTTTGAGGTTTGTTTTGGTTTGGTATTTTTCACTGCTTTGTTTGCTTTTACTTTTTCCTTTTGCTTTGTTTTGGGTTGCCTGTTTTGTTCTGGCAGCTGTGTGTAACACCCCAGATCCGCGGGGGTTTTCGGGGAGCGCTGGCCCTGGCTGCCCCCAGAGCTGATGTGGGGCTCCCCTCTCAGCAAAGCTCCGTGGCATTGACATTCTGACCCCGTTCTGGGGCAGCTTTTTAACATTCCTGTGCCTTAACAAAACGGAGACTGTTCCTGTAATGGTTCCAAAAACATTTTCACCAGCTAAGAAGTTCTTTAAATAGTCCTCACCGAGTGAGGCTGCTGATTTGCATGACAGCTTGATTAAACGTAACCTGCTTCCACACTTAATTTATTTTGAAACTGCCCAACGTTTTCATTCCATGCCATTAATTTTACATTAGTAGACTGGCTTGATTATTTAAGGAGGAAGGTAATTTTATCATCTTCGTTGGTGTGAGTTCAAATCCATACTGAAAAATGGCCTGAAAGTGGTTATAAATAACAAAAGCCTTTGCTCCACGTAAAGATCTCTTGGAGCTGGTGGTGTGATGCAGAAGGAGATGAAGATTTAGGTGCTTTAATGATCATCTTTGACTTCAGCAGAACTCGGGCTGCAAATGTGGCTCCACACTGCAAAGTCTATTGTGAGTATGTGGGCTTGGGGACCCGAAAAGGCAATATTTAAGGGTGCCTCTTGCACAGGTGCTCCATTTTCCCCAGGAAGTGATATTTTTAGGAAAACAGAGTCTCAGATGCTCTGGCAGAGCTGTGGCACTTCCCTCTTGCAGTGGATCTGCTGCAGAAATGGGCCACAGCTCTTTGCTTTCCGTGCTGCTGGGGCTGGGATGCCTCTCGTTGGTGCCAAGTCCTGCAGAAAGGGCCCAGGCAACGTCCTTTAAAGCTTATTTCTACACTGGTTTAATCTGCTTCTCTTTCCAGGGCAAGACTTGTACAGCAGTTAACAGAATATTTCAGATTTCTTGCAAAAGTGGAGCCTAAACTAAAAATTATTTAGGTTATCGACCATCTGTTCTCAAAGGATGGTTTCACGAATATGGCTGTGAATGCATTTTTAACGTAAAGCTCATAAAATTCCTCTTTCTTTTCAATTTTTTTTCTCCTTTTGAAGAATCTTATTATTCCACACTTTTGCCCTGCAGGCAGGTTCCGGATCCTTCTGGATCCCCTTGGTTGCTCCCTCATTTCCTCTCTCTGCTCTTGGATATTTAACTTGCAGTCTCCACGAGGATGACACAGAGATGTGTTCCCATTTCAGATTTGCAAACAGAAATGTTCATTTTCTCTGCTGACCCGGCCTTGTCGATACCTACCAAGGAGCTCAAACATTCCATTAGAAGAAAATAAAATCCCTCCTGTCTCATTTCTGCCAGTCCAATAAAGGACTTTTCCATCACCATCCTGCTTGGCAGCCTGCTCCTCTCTCGTGGCTCTCCTGCCCATCATTCCAAACCTTGTAGATGCTTTCCATGTAACGTCCCTGGGAAATGAGAATTTCCTCCTGGGCAGGGCTGCCCAGCCCTGGCACAGCTGCCCAGGGCAGGGGTGGGTCCCCATCCCTGGGGGGATGTCAGAGCCCTGTGGATGTGGCACTTGGGGACATGCTGGGTGGACTGGAAGGTCTGAANGTGGCAGTGCTGGGGATGGGTGGACTGGATGGTCTGAGAGGGCTTTTCCAACCTGACCCATTCTGTGGTTCTATGAAAACTCCCATTTCTGGGCTCTTTAATCTTGGTTAATGAACAACATTCCCTTCTCACTTTAAGAAGCACCACCTTGCTCTGTGACATTTCTTTGGACCTCGGTGACAAATATTTTTCCAACCCATCCTCTTGGTGTCCTGCTTTGGAGTTTGCTCTGCTTCCAGCTTCTCCATCTCTCCAGGAATAATGTATTTGTCTTAACACCCAGGTTATCAGGCAGGGATAACCCCCTGGTGTGACAGGGACAAGGACAGCTCCCTGCCAGGCTGGAACCTCCAGCTCCTCAGGGAAACAAGGAAGGCAGAGAGGAGCAGGTTTGACATTTGAATGAGAGGACCAAGACACGTGACTGTAAAATACATTTCTAAATGAGTAATTATTTCCTAAATCACTTTATTTTTGAATTTGAATGGTGGTTAGGGATGGACCCCCCACATTCCATCGGGGGAGGCAAGTGAGTGTGGCAGAAAACTCTCTGGGGGTGCTGGTAAATGTTTGTTTGTGAGAGATGTGCCTGAGTGAAAGGCACAGCACCCCAGCAGGGCTGGAGCCATCTCCTGATGGAATTTACAGTCTCCACGTTCATGAAGTTAGGAGTGGCTGGCTGGGGGCAGCCAGGGGAGGCCGTGCCAGTGTCACTGCAAAGGTCACTTCCCTGACGTCTGCAGTAAGGTTTTGCATTTGATCTCGGTGTAGCAGAGCCAGGCTGGGAGTTTATGGCTCTCACAGACCTAAGAGAAATCAACAACATGGGATCAGTGCTGAGTGCAGGTGGAAAGGTCGTTTCTGGTGGTTCTTCAGCAGAGAGCAGGGAGGGGCAGCTCTGGTGTTTGCAGGAATGTGCTGAAAATTCAGATGAAATTAGGGGTGGGAACGTCTAAAAANTTTGCAGGAATGTGCTGAAAATCCAAATGAAATTAGGGAATGTCTAAAAGTCCCAGAATCACTGAGTTTGGAAAAGCATCCCCAGGATCACCAAGCCCAAGCTGTACCCAATCCCCACCTTGTCCCCAGCCCAGAGCACCCAGTGCCACCTCCAGCCCTTCCCTGGACACCTCCAGGGATGGGCACTCCAAACCTCCCCGGGCAGCCCCTGCCAAGGCCTGAGCTCCCTTTCCATGGGGAAATTCCTGCTGACACAGGGATGAGAGGAACAGGAGATGCTGAAGAGGGAAGCTGCTCAAAGGGGCACCCCCACAAGCTGGGTCTGTTCTAAAGCCAGGGTTTATGTTGGGCCCTAGAGCAACACCAGGGCGAAGCTGCAGGGCCAGGATCCAGAGGTGTGCACAGCTGGGCGTGGAGGAGAATCCCAAGGCTTTGCTGCTATGGAAACACACTGGGCCCTGTTTTCCCAAAGCTGCTGACAGAGCAGAAAGGGGCAGAGGAGGGAAAAACATATTGTACAGGAAATAAAAAATGTTTACAGGGAGAAGCTTCAGGAACTCCGGCTAATTAGTTTGGCAGAGGGACTTTGGGCACCCTCATTGTGCTGGGGAATGTTTAATGTCAAAAAACTCCGAAAATCCAATCTTGGCAAAAAACCCATAATGCAAACTAATGACTAAAAGCTGAAACTGAAAAATTCCAACTTAACTGGGAAGCGAGTGTTTTCAAGGCAATTAACTGCTGGAATCAGCTATCAAAGCAGGTTTTCTCCTCTCTTGAGGCTGGTCCCCTCTGCAGAAGGGACCTTGAGGCCCTGTTGAGCTGGATGATGTCAGGAAGGGATTTCTTGGACAGAGGGAAGGGGGGAAATCAATTTTTCCCAGGCTAAAGGGGTGCAGGGCTCTGCTGAAGCCCAGCTCCCCCCACCAGCACTGCTGGTGTCACAGCAGAGAGCAGCCCTGTGCTCATGTGAGGATTTCCTGGATCCAGACCTTTGTTTCTGGGTGTCACTGGGTGTCTCTGTGCAATTAATTCTGTTCTTTAAGAGATATTAAGTTGTGATTTAATTTTAATGGCAACAATCTGATTTCTTTAGTGACCCAGATGAGAGCTGTTGTGTGTAGGAATGGGATTGAGAATATTCTAATGTAGGCTGGAGGTATGGAAAAAAATGCAAAACCTGTTCAAGGGATGCTTGACCTTTGCCTTGTCATTGTCACCCCTGTGGCACAGGGCTGCAGAGGGCAGCTGAGCTGATTCCTGCTCCTGGTGGAGCCAAAGCGACCACCTCAAAGCATTGCTGTGCCTTTCCCCCACAGTTATTTAGGAAACAATTTACTCCTGTGTCCTCTGCGCATAAAGCCGTAAATCTGTGCTATGAGTAAACTGCTCAATTTAAAAGTCAGTTTTGTCTGTAGATTGTGAAAGTCGGGACTTTTGAGAAGCAGCAGTTTCTGTCACAGCAGGAAAATGATGCCTTTGTGCTCCTGGGTGCTGTGTTCCTGCTTCATTCTGCAGAACACGGCAGTGTGGCCGGGGCCCTGCTAATTGCAGGTGGCAATTAGGAGGGAGAGGAGTGGAGCAGGTCGATATCCTTGAGAGCAGCCTGCAGTCCCTGGGGGCCTGTGCCAGAGCAGGGCTGCTGGCTCTCACACGGGTTGGGATGCAGCCCACGGCCGGGGTGATCAATTTGCTTTAACTTCTGTAACTGCTGAGTGTCCGAGAGCTCGTGCGCTAGACTCTGGAAACAGAAATACCCGAAGAGAAAATAGATATGATCCGTGCACTAAACTGCATTAAAGAGTGAAGCACCGAGTGCCCAGAGCAGCCGTGGCTGCCCTGGATCCCTGGCAGTGCCCAAGGCCCGGCTGGATGGGCTTGGAGCAGCCTGGCACAGTGAGAGGCTGTGGAACTGGGTGGGCTTTCTCCCTATTTTCTCAGTTGCCGAAAGTTTTCAGGGAGTCTCAGACCATGCACCTGGAGGTCTGGGGTGGCTGACGGAGCCCTGTGGGGCCCTGCCAGGCTCCATGGGGTATTCCCAGGGTGATGGGCATCTGCCTGCCTAGCACGGCCCAGATTAATGAAGATATCCCATTATCTCGGGGATCCAATTTACTGACTGTCACTGCTAATGAAATCTCTCCAAGTAAAACTCGGGGTTTGACATTCCCACGGACAGAGATGGAATCCATTTCAGGTGAGCACAGCAATTCAGCCCGCGAGGTACCTGTGACTGTCACAGGTGAAAATCTCTGCTAATGAACTGTGTATTAGTGGGAGACAGGAAGAGAACTCCCTCGGTCTCTCAATTTACTTTGAATAATTCATTAGCTCGCACTCCTCACCCATGGCAGTCGTAGGTAAATCCCACACTGGAGCTGCTAATTAAAGTTGCAGGATGAAGGGAAGCTACTAATGAGATGCGAGACAAGTCCTCCAACAATACAGAGGAACTTGTAGGCGCATAAAGTTTTATTGTTGGTTTTCACAGGAGGGCGGAATTTGCTCTTGTTCCAGCAAATGATTGGATCACTCTGCACAAGTCCCTGACAGGAGGGGGCTCAGGGGGGGTCGGGCTCTGCTGGCAGGGAACAGGGACAGGAGCAGAGGGAACGGCCTCAGGCTGGGCCAGGGGAGGCTCAGGGTGGGCAGCAGCAGGAATTTCCCCATGGAAAGGGTGCTCAGGGCTTGGAACTGCCCAGGGAGGTTTGGAGTGCCCATCCCTGGAGGTGTCCCAGGAAGGGCTGGAGGTGGCACTGAGTGCTCTGGGCTGGCGACAAGGTGGAGATGGGGCACAACTTGGGCTTGGTGTCCTGGAGGGCTTTTCCAACCTTAGGGATTCTGAGAGGAGCAGGAAGGACCTGTGGCACCAAGATGGGTCCTGAGGGGTCATCCAAACATGTGGAAATGAAAAATAGTGCAATATTTCACATTTTTATTATATATAAAAAGTACAGACAATAAATCTGTGTGGATTTTACCAGACACTTTAATGGATAAATACACTGCTAAAATATCACCTCTGTTCCAGGTCATATTTTATAGGTTATAGCAAAACCTTGTTNCCCATCAGAGCCTCCCTGAGCCCGGGACCAGGGGGTGTGAGGAGGGTGCAGTGTAACAGGAACGGGATCGGCGCCGTGTTCCCCAATCCTGCTCCTGCCCGGCCGTGGCAGCAGCTCCGCGGGCAGGAGGGGCTGGGTCGGGCACTGCAGGGCCAGGGGCCGGTGGCACCTGGGTTTAACCTCCCCAGCCCCGTCCCTGACCGCAAATCCCACTGGAGTTTTGGTGAGGCCCTGGCACAGGGTGCCCAGAGCAGCTGTGGCTGCCCCTGGATCCCTGGCAGTGCCCAAGGCCAGGCTGAACATTGGGGCTTGGAGCAGCCAGGGACAGTGGGAGGTGTCCCTGCCAGGGCAGGGGTGGCACTGGGTAGGCTTTGAGGTCCCTCCCAACCCAAACCATCCTGGGATTCTCTGGTTCTAACTCAGCAGCTCAACCCCTGCTGTCCCCCTGCAGCCGGGGTGTGGGGTGAGAAACCCTGGGAAAGATCTGGAACAGCCGCTTTCCTGTGGAAATGAGGAAATACTAACACTGCACCTTTCTAATAAAGCAAATTGAGATGGAGCTGAGGCACACATAGCTGTGATTTCAGATGCAAGCAACCCCTGCAAACCGATACGAGCTCTATAAAAAGGATTCAGAACGATAACGCAAATGAATCCTGAGGAGAAGCGTTCCTGGCAGGCACAGCGCGCTGATCCCTGCCCCGCACAGCCCCGCGCTCCTGGTACGCCCACGATTGCAAGATAAGGCTCCCAGTTTGAAGCAAGCACAGCTTGGAAACAGCCTTAGCACCAGGAAACCCGAGGCAGCCCGCAGGTCCCGCTGTGTGCTGCGGTTCGGGGCTGAGGGTTTGCAGGGCCCG
>VYXC01012509.1:0-14772 GCA_013397175.1 Platysteira castanea | reverse complement strand
CCAGCGGGGCCAAACGGTGCCCAGCAAATCCAGCGGGGCCCGAGCTGTGCCCGGCAAATCCAGCGGGGCCCAAGCTGTGCTCGGCAAATCCAGCGGGGCCTGAGTGGGGCCTGAGCTGTGCCCAGCAAATCCAGCAGGGCTCGAACCATGCCCAACAAATCCAGCGGGGCCCGAACCGTGCCTGGCAAATCCAGCAGGGCCTGAGCTGTGCCCCCCGGCAAATCCAGCGGGGCCCGAGTGGGGCCTGAGCTGTGCCTGATAAATCCAGCGGGGCCCGGGCAGGCCCAGCTCCCAGCTTGGCCTCCCCCGGGCCTCTCAGCCTCCCCCAACCCCGGGGAGCCAGCTCAGCTCCCCAGCATCCTGCCAAAGAACAACACAGTCGATAGCTGGAGCTGCCCGCTGGGGAGGGCACCCGGGGGCAGGGGCAGAGGGAGCTCCTACAGCTGGAGCCCGGGCTGGGCTGGGCAGAGCAGGGCCCGGGGGCTCGGGCCAGAGCCCCTCCTGTGCCCCACCAGGCTGGGCTGGCACCAGGACCTGTCCTGTGCCCTGGCTGCCAGGAGGGGACACGGGGACCTGTGTCCCTGTGATGCCAAAGCTGGAAACAGCTCCCCACGGGCAGGTGCTGCTGCTGGCTTTGCAAGGATGAAGTCGCTATCTTCTCGCTCGTCTATTCTTCTTCCTAATCCGAGGATTTTAATTTTGTTGATTCATAGGTTATCTAAATATGAGCAGGTTCCCATCAATCAGCAGCGCTGGCGCCTCAGAATGAATATAAATGGTGTCTTCAGTACTTCCTAAAAGAATGGCTGTGTCTGAAGTGTAAATCCACATTCCCGGGCTTTGCTCATGGCTCCTGGGTTTGTTTCAAGCATTCATCCATTATTTTGCTCTAGACCTCGAAAGGGTTGGGAGGAGTTCCTGTTCTCTGTGGCGTTATGTTCATTTCCAGGGCTGGTAAAAGCCAAGCGTTTCCAAAAGCACAGCGGTCAGAACCAAGACCTCTGTGCTCATCCGTGCCGGGAATGCACGCGGGGATTTTCTGTCTGTTCAGGGGCCAAGCTTAAACTGCACATGGAGATGACTCAGGGTTCCTCAGACTAAGGGATTCTGGAATGCTGAGGGAAAGTGCACTCTGAGTAGTTCTGGAAAACGCCCTGGAGCCAGATCCACATCCAGCTCTGTGCCGTGGAGGCTCCGGGGAGCACAGAGCTGATGTGCTGGGAGCTTCCCCTTGGTCATGGCACAATCCCATCCTTCATTCCCAGCAGGAGCAGCCCCAGCTGTGCTTTGGGGTCACCCCTGGCTGGGCATAGCCCCCCCAGCACCCCCCAGCACCCCAGCCTTGATTCCCCCCATGGGACCTGTGAGTGTCCTGTGAGTGTCCTTGTGCCAGGGGAGCTGCTGGAAATGCCCCTGCTCCAGCAGCTTGTGCGAGTTTTGCAGCATTTGAAGCTTCCTCGTTAGGCGCAATGACAAATAATCTGCACAAGGACTCATTAGCAGAAAGTGTAATTATTGCATCTTGCATGGAAAATGATTTAAACCACTATTCTTGACAAATAAAGCAGCTGACCCTTGATTAAAAGAGATGATGGGTGTGAGTAATTAAAGCCACACTAAATGTAATACATCTTCAAAGCATCCCTGTGCAATTTGTCTTCTCTTGCCTCCTTTGAAAGTCTCTCTTACTTGTTTGAGGTTGCTCCTCCAAGGATTCTGAGTAACTGAATTATTTTGCTGGTTAGTGAATTGGAAAATAATTTCCTAACCTTGATCATAAAAGTTCTGGGAGACACCTGGGCTTCTTCACAGCATGAGAAATCCACTTAGTGGTAGAACTTTTGTCATTTTAAAAATCTCTTCCCTAGAACTTGTTGGAAAGGAAGGTGAGCGGAGCTGGTGTTCTGGGTGTCAGGAGCTGAGGCACTGCACTTCCATCACTGTAGGAAAGGGAATTTCCAGCTCTCGGGAGCTGTCCCTTCCCCCAGGACAGGGCAGGTGTGTCCTGTACGAGGGCAGAGAACAACACGAGGGTGCTGCTGCAGAAATCCCCGTTCCCAGCCACGGGGGAGGGAACGAGGCAGGGGAAGCTGAGAGTGGTCTCCAGCAGGAGCACTGGGCTGGGGCTGGGAGGCTGGTGTGTATTTTTAATCAAATGGGAGGTTTGAAAAGCTGGGGAGTTTGGGCTTTGCCCTCAAAAGGAGGCGAGGCCACTGCGATGCTTTTGCTTTTACAATATTCATGTTCTGCATAGTGAGGGAACTTGGCTTTCCTGTTAGTAATTTAAATTTGTACGGGTCACAGAACCATCGGAGGGCTCGCCTTTTACTGATCTTAAATGGTTCTCTTGCTGTAAATCAAATACACTTCTATGTGTTTGTGTTCGTGGATTAATTAGTTTCTCTCACAGTGATGTAAAATCAGTGTTCCATAATCAAAGTCTTCTCCCTTTCTGAAGCTGGCCATGGTGAAATCTTGATGCCATAGAAATCCGAGGGCACAGGACTCTGTCATCAGATCTTACAGGCAGTGCTCTGGAAACCTTTGTTCCTCAGATTAGAAATCCAAGGGCTTTCTGTCTTTAAAGGAAAAGGAAAATGCAAGTTTTTCCCTCCCCCTTGTCATCTGGGAATGCCCAGGAGCTGGATCTGTATCGTGTATGGGCAGGCTACAACAGAAGTGCCAAACCTGGAATCACAGAACCATCCAATCTCCTGAGCAGGACAGACCCAGCAGGACCCCACAGCTCCTTCCTGCTTTCTCCAGGAAAAAACCAGAATAAAGTGCTGCAGCCTTGCTGGAAAGGGCCAGACCTTGCCATGGGCAGAGGCAGAGCTCCAGCTGTGCCAGCAGAGCCAGGATCTGCTGCTCCGAGTTACTGTCGCTGGAAATGTGAATCATGTCAAGAGCAGGAAGGAAAACTTGTTTTGTAACCGCGGCCAAAACAGGGCAATAAATTATTCAGCAGACTGGAAGTTTGTCCTGGAAGGCGTCAGAGAGCTGGTCCAGCTTTCCAGGATGCTTCATCTTGATTTAATCTTGAATGGGAAAACTGATCTGAGGTCCCCCTTACCTTTTTCTGATGAGATTTCACTCACTCAGTGCATTATTAGGAAAACAAGACGTGGTGGGTGCCTGTGCTATGAGGGACCTTCTGTACACTGGGCCTGGTTTTACAGCCCTTGGGCTGCAGCTGCCCCAACCCTGGCTCCCCCTGGCTTTCCTTTCTGTGCTCCTGCACAAAGTAGTGGCTGATTCCAGAGGGAGACAGACACCTTTTCTCTAAGAGTTGTCTGAGTGACCAATTTATGCTATTTTGATGATAAATTAGTCAATATTGCTGAGTAGCCACGTCTTAAATCTCTTTTTTGTTTCTTTAGACCCTTCAAGTGTTGTTTTTAGTCTGGCCATCAATGTTGCCTGTACAGAAAAAAATGCCAGCAGTGAGACTGGCCCTGAAACGTGTCCTTGTTTTCCGTGCCACCTGAATTTTCCATTTCCTTCCTACAGATGAGAGTGAGGTGTGGTAATATAAGTGAGAGTTTTGACTTGTATCAGAATTACAGACTAGACTCACCTGGTGGTTTTCATCCGAGCCCAAGAGCAGGCTCTGTACAGCTGAGTTCCCATTTCCCTGCATTAATTTCCCAGGCAATCTCAGCAATCTGAAGTAAGTGCGTTTTTATTGAGGGTGGGCGCTTCTGACGTGCCCATAAATGCTCCCCAAAGCTCTCGCCCAGCCCGGTGATTGCTTTGTGTGAGCAACAGGCAGAGAATAAATATGAAGAGCAAGACTCTGAGGCAACTTAATAAAGCTCTGCTGCTGTCAACGCAGCGAGGGCAACTTCAGTGGTTTAGAAGGAGAAGAGGTGTAAAACATGGAATGGAGGCACCACAAATCTGAGTCAGTGGTTATGTTTGGGACAGCCCTGCCTGGCAGTGCCAGCACAGCTCGGTGCCCACGCCCTGAGCCCTGCGGGGTGGAGCTGGGGCTGCTCAGCCAGCACTCAGCAGGTCCCTGGGCTTGGCACGGGAGGGAGAGGGGGAATGGGTGTGCAGAGCTGAGCTGCCCATCACTCAGGCTCTGCTGCCAGCGTGGGACAGGCTGGAGGCAGAGATGGATGTGCACTGAGCTCGGGGGTCTGGCATCCCGAGTTCTCTGCCCACACGCTCATTTATTTCTGTATAATGTGTTTTTAATACCAGCGTTTGAATCTGCCTGCGTTTTGAGCTGCGTTATCTGCATAGCAATGCCTGGGTTGTGGCTAGGAGTCCTCAGAGATGTTTGGGAGTCTGTGAAGAGACAGATTTATTATTGCTGTTAATAGCACAGAATCCCCGGATGGTTTGGGTTGGGAGGGGCCTTTAAACCCCACCCAGTGCCACCCCTGCCATGGCAGGGACACCTCCCACTGTCTCAGGCTGCTCCCAGCCCCAGTGTCCAGCCTGGCCTTGGGCACTGCCAGGGATCCAGGGGCAGCCACAGCTGCTCTGGGCACCCTGGGCCAGGGCTCCCAGGGAGGAATTCCTTCCCAATATCCCACCTCTCCCTGCCCTCCAGCCATTCCCCAGGACCTGTGTGATTGTAATCCCAAGGTGTTTGTGCCCTGGCTTCGCTTTAGCTTCACCTGGGGCAAGGTGTCACTGGGAGCTGTCACCGTGGGGTTTTGAAAGAATCTCAGGCCACCCTGCTTTGAGATGTTTGGGAAGTCACATTACTCCTCTCATCGTGTGAACGAGATCCATGGGACACAGAAAAAGTGGACTGGGCTTTAATTTCCCCCTTGGAACTGCACGGTGCAGTTGGCAGCTGGCTTTGCCTGGCAGTGCCTGCTCCAGCTCACTTTGCACTCGCACTGAGAACGGCTCTCCATGGCTGAGAAAACCTTTCCTGTCCCTGAGAGGAGCCTTCGGGGGCTGTGAGGAGCTGTGGCAGGGCAGACCTGCAGCGAGGAGGAGGAGGATGAGCTGCTGGCTGCCAACAGGAGCCAAAGAGGCAGCGATCTCCAGGTCCTGTGGGCTGTGCCTCCCGGGCCGTGCCCGGCTGCCCAGCACCACAGCCCTGCTGATGAGCTCTCAGAACTGCTCCTTGGGGAGCCCAGTCTTCAGGCAGTTCCATTCTGAGTGGGCCTCCTGTGCTTAATTGTGGAATTTATCAGTGCAGCACCACCAGACGCTTTTATCACCTTTGTGTGCCTCTCAATTGAATCTGGAGAGGAATTTATGGGTTTAATAATTTAGGTTCTTCTGGGTATATCAGCTATCAGGGAGCACTGAGGAGCTCTGGGCCTTTCCCTGTGCCTCTGAAACACTCCAAAATGCCCCGATTCTCTCGAGCTCCTGCCCACCCTCCTGTGCCAGCAGGGTCTCCCTGGGGCACAGCTCCTGGGCCGGGTGGGAACGCTGCAAGGACTCCATCGTGAGTCACTGCAGGGAACGGGAGCCTTCCTGCCGAGCAAATGCAGCTCCTTCCTCAGCAGGGCCTGATGGGGGAAGGAAAATGTCATGTTTCACTCGAGCACAGAGGCTGCCCTGCCTGGCATTTACCAAACAGCTCAGAACTGAGCAGGAGCTGGTAATTTGGGGTGAGGAGCTGCACTTGCACGGCCTCATGAACCCTCCAGGGAAACAAACCCCTCAGTGAGTGCTGGAGCTCTGGATTTTCTGCAGTGAGGCTTCCCCTGTGGGCTTTGTGAGATCTTGCATTTGTTTTCTTTAACTTCGCCCCCCTCAGTCACAAACTCCTGTGATGAGGAAAGAGGGGAAGGCAGGTGATAGTGAGAGTGTTCATGAGGGAACTTTTGCTGCTGTAACTCTGCCCAGGATGAGGATGGAATCAGAGCAGAGGGGCCGTGGCTGCCAACGAGGCAGGGCCGAAGGGGAACCAGCCTGTCAGAAATCTAAAGGGTTTGCACCAAGTCCTTCTGCACCAGAGCTCCAAAGGAAAAATGCAGTGAGACATCCATCCACGTGACAGGGGAATCTTGGAGCATGGAGGAATCCCTGCCCAGGGCAATGAAATGATCTTTGTGGTCCCTTCCAAGCCAGGCCACTCTGTGGTGCTCGGGATGGTGTTTCTGGTTTTAGGGAATACAGGTTTCCCTCCATCTTCGCTCCCTGCCTCTCCCAGCTGGAGTCTCTGCCCCCACAGGGTGTTTGCAGCTGAGTTCCAATGGTGGCACACGCTGGGAGCCAGCCCCAGCCCTTCTCAGAGCCAGTTTTTCAATCCCTTTCTGTGCCTTCAGACTCTCACCCGTGTGATCCTGATGGATTTGTGGTGCTGCCTGTTCCGTGTGCCCTCAGCAGGGCTGCCAGAGGAGCCTTGTGCGTGGCCAGGCAGGATGGGCTCCCTGGATTGGGTTTTGGCTGGCACAACGCTTTTCCCACTCTGTCATTGCCTCTTTTTCCTTTTCTTCATGAGAACATTTCATAGATTTCGCAGAGCTCTTCAGATTATCAGCATGGTTTGGGTTGTTTTTCCTTTTCTGATTGCCAGTGTTATTTTCCCTACCTCCTACTTTGATCCAGGTTTTTCCTTATTGCCTGATCATGATTAAGAGATGACAACAGAAATCCGTGCATTATCTTCCTGCTCTCAGCAGGAGCTTTCTTTAGCACTGAACCATTAGAGCATAAGTAAGCTAAGTTTGTAATTGGGAATCTTTCCTTTATGTGAGATTTCTCTCCTCTTAGCAAGATTTGCTTGGCTGCTGTTGGGTTCCCATCCCCGGAGGTGCCCAAGGAAGGTTGGGATGTGGCACTCAGAGCTCTGGGCTGGGGACAAGGTGGGCATGGGGCACAGCCTGGGCTCGGTGGGCTTTTCCAAACTTAGGGAATCTGTGATTCTCTGAAGGAGACGCTCAGGGACGGGGCGGAGGGGCAAGGAGAGGCCCAGGGGCGAGCAGAGCAGCCCGGGGCAGGCACGGCGGAGGGTGGGTCACTGCGCCCTGGGGTCGGGAGGGGACAGTCCCCGGGGGCTGAGCCACAGGGCTCGGGTCCCCTGCTCCCTCGGGGTGGGGATGCAGCGCTGCCGAGCTGCCCGTGCGGGAATCACGCAGCAGGCGAAGAGAGGGGGTGGGATGCGGGAAAGCTCAGCGCTGGAGCCTCCCCTCCCGCGCATTAGGGACAAGTGCGTGCATTTAGCTGCAATTTGCGGCTGCTTCCACCGCTGGGGAAGGCAGGAGCACGCACGGAATTTGCTCTCCACAGGGTAAATAAATCCCTTTAGTGCCGGGCAGCGGTGGGAAGTTGGTGTGTGCGCTGCGCTGCCAGCCGGGCGCGCATCCTGGATGCTGTCAGCTCGCCTCCGATTGCCTCGGAGATGCCGCGGCTCCCTCGCTGCTGCCAGCTCCCGTTTCCATGGGAGACGGGCACTTCTGCTGCCGGAACCTGAGCCCGGACACGTCCGTGGTGTTTGGTTGGGGCGGCAGCTCCAGGAACCGCTCGGTGACTGCCGGGGTCGGGGGGAGCCTCCCCGCCCTGGGGCGGTGCGGAAGGTGGGAGCTCGGGAGCGGCACAAAACCATTTTGGAGAGGCACGGAAACATTTTGGAGAGGCGCACAAGCATTGCCAGAGCCCTGCCCAGCGCCGGGGGCTGCACGGAGCGGGGAACATCGCGGGGCTGGAAAGCAGCGCCCGGGGACGGGGCTGCTCTGGGGACTCCGCGCTGGGAGAGGGAGCGGGAGCCCTGCGGGACGGGCGGGCAGCGTTTCTGGGGGAAAATGCGCGCTTTGGTGGGTTTCCCAGAACTAATCACAGATCGTTTCAATCTGTCCAGCCCTTTCTCGGAGCTTTCCCGTAGTTACCCTTGGATCATCTGCTTTCCTGGCAGGAGATCCCAAACCCCGCAAGGGTTCCTGCATCAGTGGCTGCGTTCGGTTTCCAGCACACACTTAAATCAGCTTTTTCTTCAGAATCGTTGGCCCAGCGAGGAGGTCTGCAGCTACCTCATGCTATGAGTTTGCTGAATTTTAATGTGCTGCAATTTGGAATTACAAAGCACTCATCGATCAACTTCCTGGAATTTTTTTTTCTTAACTAGCAGATATTTCTGTATATTTTAGAATAACTTAAAATTCATCTTTTCTCTGTATCTTTTTTTCCCACCTTTACTTGAGGCATGATTTTTTTAAAAAAGAAAATACTTTTCCAATTTTTTTTTTAAAGACACATAAAAGAGGTGTATTTGAGCTTTCATTATCTGGGAAAGCAAAGCTCCCCCTTTTTGTGCATATTTTACCAATATCCTCCTTCATAAGCCATGTGAGCACTTTCTCTCTAACTCTTCTACTGTAAGACAAAGAAACCAAGCAAGAAACAAAACAAATTCCATGCAATATTTTCTGCAGGAGCTGGAGCTCCCCAGCCTGGAGACAGCGAGGGCTTTGGGGGAAAGCTGGCGTGACCCCGGGGGTGTTTTGGTGGTCGGGACTGAGCTCTGCCTTGTGAGCCAGGTTTGGTGGAGCCTGACTCTTGGTTCCCAGCACACATGGAAGTGTCTGCGTGGCTCCCGGGCTGGGGGAGGCACTGGCTCCTCTGCTGAGCCAGGACACGCCTGGGAGTGCTCCGGGAATGCTCTGGGAGTAGCAGGAGAGGTGGACACCCCTGGGAATGCTCTGGGAATGCCCTGGGAGTAGCAGGAGAAGTGGACACCCCTGGGAATGCTCTGGGAATGCCCTGGGAGTAGCAGGAGAGGTGTGGTTGGAGTGTTTGGCCCTGGACATGCTCGGCAGGGAGGCCTTTGTGCTAAGGCTGCGAGCAAAGGCAGACACGCAGCGGAAAAACCCCGGGTGTCTGAGAGCTGAGCTCGTCCCTGAGCTTCTCCAGGCGCTCCTTTCCCTCCACAGCTCCAGCACCTGAGCTGCCATGGGCACCGAGAGGTGCTGCCCTGCTGCTCTCCCAGCCTCCATCCCCTCCCAGCCTCAAAATGCCCCGTCTCAATTCCAAACGTATTTCCAAATCTTTGGAAATCCATGGAGTGGGGTTTGCTCTTGGATGTGCTGCAGAGCCCGGCCCCAGACATCCATGGTGCCCTGGGGGCTGGAGCCCCTGGGGATGCTGCAGCTGCTCTCACCTGCAGACTGTGAAATGAAGGCAAGCAAGGAAAAGATTTCTTCCTCTCCTCTTCCTCTCAAAATACAATTTATTTTGTTTAACTTCGTTTCCCAGCTGAGCACTTTGGGANGGTGCTGCCCTGCTGCTCTCCCAGCCTCCATCCCCTCCCAGCCTCAAAATGCCCCGTCTCAATTCCAAACGTATTTCCAAATCTTTGGAAATCCATGGAGTGGGGTTTGCTCTTGGATGTGCTGCAGAGCCCGGCCCCAGACATCCATGGTGCCCTGGGGGCTGGAGCCCCTGGGGATGCTGCAGCTGCTCTCACCTGCAGACTGTGAAATGAAGGCAAGCAAGGAAAAGATTTCTTCCTCTCCTCTTCCTCTCAAAATACAATTTATTTTGTTTAACTTCGTTTCCCAGCTGAGCACTTTGGGAAATTTAAAAGTATTTTTGCTGCAGTGTTGTAGCAAGCGGAGTTATCAGCAAATGGGCTGTTCCTGTAGCAGCAATATCACTCCTGCAGCAGCACCTGCCTCTGCAGCCGCGGGAGCAGCTGCTGGAGCTGGGAACAGAAATGAAACCTGGATGGTTCCACACCCCGTTCCCCCCGCGCTGCTCTGGCACAGCCAGCGCCATCTGAGGGCTCCGGGGCAGCTCCCAGTGCCAGGTGACATTCCAGAGCTGGGACAGGCTGCGTTTGGGAGCCCTTGGAGCTCCCAGTGCCAGGTGACATTCCAGAGCTGGGACAGGCTGCGTTTGGGAGCCCTTGGAGCTCCCAGTGCCAGGTGACATTCCAGAGCTGGGACAGGCTGCGTTTGGGAGCCCTTGGAGCTCCCAGTGCCAGGTGACATTCCAGAGCTGGGACAGGCTGCGTTTTGGAGGCCCTGGAGCAGCCGCTGCCTGCAAAAAGCAAAGGGCCCTGATTTTTCTGTAAAGGTTTTTGGGTAAAGTTTCTCTGGGATGAACGAAGTGTGCACCTGCAATGAGATGGTTTCGTGTCCTGGGCTGATCCCACAGCCTGGGCCGGGGAGGGATTGTCCCCCTCTGCTACAGGAGAGCTGGAGAGGGACTGGGGACAAGGGATGGAGGGGCANGGGACAGGACACAGGGAATGGCTTCCCAGTGCCAGAGGGCAGGGATGGGTGGGATATTGGGAAGGAATTCCTGGCTGTAAGGGTGGGGAGGAGCTGGGCTGGAATTCCCAGAGGAGCTGTGGCTGCCTCTGGATCCCTGGCAGTGCCCAAGGCCAGGCTGGAGACTGGGGCTTGTTGTCCTTATTTGCAGGCTCTCTGATAAAAACAAGTCTAGAGTTGTTTTTATCAGAGAGCACACTCTCAGTACCCTGGTATTCCCCAAAAGTCTGCATTTCTCCTGGAAGACTGAAATACACAGTACATTCTTCAACATGAGGACTTTGATGTTATGTTTGACATCAGAAGAAGAAATTCTGAGGACTGGGAAGTGTGCAGTGACCAAGGAACTCACTCAAATGGGACCTAAAATTTTCCTGATTGGACTCAGAACATGTTGTCCTTTGAATCCAGGTCCCGTTCCCTGCAATTCCCATAAACCTGGGTAGTGCAGAGATTTCCTGTTCCAATCACTTACCCCTCCAGCATTAATGGAGAACGCTCAGCCAGAGCTCTTTTCTCATTATGCATTCCTTAAAAAAACAAACCCCAAACCCACATCTAAACAGCTTTTGTCTTCCCGAGTCCAAGTGTGTCAGTTCCAAATTCAGGGGATTGTTCCAGGTGGAAAGGTTTGTTCCTCCTGACAGCTGTCAGCTTCACTGGGGATGCAAATTAATATTAAAGGATGACAAATGAATGACAGAGGAAATCTTGAAAATCTTCTTAGCCCAAGACATTCAGGTGCAGACTTTTAATGCCCTAAAATATGAATTGCAAGCAGGTGGATTCAGAGTGTTGGTTTGTGAAGGGAACAGGGTGAAATCCCTCTGACAGGCCCAGAGAAGACAAAGCAAAGCATTTCAGAGGCCACCAGGACAAACAGAGAGCTCCCAGACACCGCTGGCACCTGGGGAGTTCAGTGTAGGAAATCAAATTTCTGTCATTATTCCTCACTTATTGCTTGCTACTTTTCACAACTTAATTATTCTACAAATACGGGCCTCTCCTGTTTGATGAGAGGGAACAGCCCCAGGCTGTGCCAGGGAAGGCATGGTCACATTCACCCTTTTTTTTTTGCTGTACATTTTTAATTATTGGCCCACTGTCCCTGGGAGAAGCTGCAGTTGTCAGAGCATTGGTTGTAAAGATTTACTCCTGCAGGAGTCCTGTGGTACTTTATGCTATAAAAGCCAGGATTGGAGAGCAGCACAGGAGAATTTAGGCCGAGTAATTTTTCCGGATCGATAAACGCCTCCGTGAGCGCGGCTGCCGACGGGGCTGGGGCTGCCAGGC
Organism: Platysteira castanea; assembly: GCA_013397175.1. NCBI lineage: Eukaryota > Metazoa > Chordata > Aves > Passeriformes > Platysteira > Platysteira castanea. The sequence goes on along the minus strand of VYXC01012509.1, from coordinate 3,292 downwards.
CTCATCCCTCACCTGCCCTGGGAGCCAGGCAGGGACACGGGGCTGTGCCGTGCCAGCCCTGGCGTGGGGACAACGCTGCTCCTGCTTACACAGAATGAACGTGTTGCCCTGGTTTTTGCTAAAGCCTTCTGTTTTAACTTTGGAGTCAGAATTCTTTCTCACACAGTTTCGTGTAAATAATAGCCAATGTTTACTTAATGGTATTTTCTGTTTTTCATTCCTTTTGTGATAAGAGAACTTTGATGAGCATCTTTCTTCTCCAGTGGGATTGGGAAGGAAGTGACATGTCCTCCAATCCCTTGTGGAGTTCAGAATTGTATAAGATGTGACATATGTCAATAAAGGGTCTTTCCCCTCCTTTCTGCTGAACCTGGCAGGTGTGAGAGCGTCTTTATTGTGTTTTCCCAGACACACTCATTAAAGTTCTCTTATCACAAAAGGAATGAAGTTTAAAACAGAAGGCTTTAGCAAAAACCAGGGCAACAAATGAGCATCTTTTTTCTCCAGTGGGATTGAGGAGGAAGTGACATGCTCTCCAATCCCTTGTGGAGTTGAGAATTGTATAAGACGTGATATATGTAAATGAAGTTGCCTTTTCCCTCCTTTCTGCTGGACCTGGCAGGTGTGAGAGTGTCCTTTATTGTGTTTTCCCAGGCACATGAATGCATTGACAGCTCAGCCTGTATCCATTCCAGCCCCGCTCCTCCTTGGGCAGGCGTTTTCCCGTTTGTTAGCAAGGGAATGCTGGGGGTGGGAGCCTGGAACAGAGCAGGGGGTTCTTTAACTGACAGCCCTGGGCACCTGGCAAATCCACAGGTCCACAGCCAGCACACTTGGGAGTTTTCATTCCTCACTGTGTGGAGGAGACCAATAAATAATAAATAATTAATAACAGGAAAGGTCCCTGCCCACTGCCAGGCTCAGGAACTGCCCATGGCTGTTCCCACTCTTCCCACAGAGCAGCTCCCTCTCCCAGCACAGCCCTGTGGGGCTGGGGAGCAGAATATTTCACTGGGGCAGGAACTGCTGCTCCTGGTCTCCAGAAGAGATCCGTTTGCCAGAAGTCAGTTTTACGCAGCATTCCATGAGTGTCCTGTTCAGCTTTTCCTGATACATTTTTAGTGGTATTTTTAGGTGTAGCTCTTGATTTGCTGCTGGTCAACATCCCCTTCTCCGTGCTGGTTATCTTTTATATGTCATAGGGTGGATTAATGATAACAGGGAAGAAAATCTCTTGGAGTGCAGTTTCTGCACGTGTTTGTCACAGCGATCTGTTTAGTGAGATAAAATTAAATCAGGGGAAACCTAATGGAATAGAAAATCAGACCTCCCTGAGGAGGCTGCTTTGGTTCCTTGGAAGTTCAACAGGAACACGTGCATGGCTAATCCCAAAGGCTTAGGAATAAATAAAGTTATTGCTGCTTCCATTGCAAGGGGCAGTGCTGGAGTCACTGTCCCTGCAGGTGTTCAGAAAATGTGTGGCAGTGGCTCATGGTTTTCCACACGTGCCACTCATTTATTTATGTTAATGCCTTTTTCCACACACAAATCTCTGTGTGCCACGAGAGGAGCAGGAACTCCCATCCCTCGGAGATGCGGGGCTGTGCTGGATTGCACCTTCCCAGGGGAGGGGAGAAGAGTTCTCTGTATTTTCACTCCATAGTTTGTTTATACTGGGAATAAGCTCTTGGTAGAATATTTGCAGTAAAAAGCTTTGAAATTGATTAAATGCCTGAGGTTCCTCGTGGCCATTAACCAAAGTTGGCAGCCATTTATTGCTTTAAACAGAGCGAGGCAGCAGAGATAATCCCTTCAATGCAATAAGCCCCTGCACTAGAATGAAGTGTAAACAGCAGCGTGATGATGTAAAAGTTCTGGATTTTGGGAAGGATGTAGGAATGTTGCATTACCAGCAATGGATGCGCCTGCTTTGGAAATTTCTGAGAAACAGAAATTGTTTGCCATTGGCAGTTTTTATTCGGAGAAGATCCTCCCTTTTACTTCCAGTTAGTAACAAAAAGAAAAAAAAAAGACGAAAGGCAGGAAACAATGACTGGTAAATCGCAAGAGGAAAGATCTGATCTGTCAGCGTGGGGCTGCCTCCCCTCTCCCAGTGTCACCCAGGTCACTGCAGAGCTCCGTCTGACCACGGCCCCTGCCCAGTTTTGCAGAACAGCCCTTTGTTTCCAGTCCTGGGATTGGTCACCATTGCCTTTCTGAGGACAGAGCTGCAGCTCAGCAGCTCCTGGATTCTGGGGCTTGGGCCTGGCAAAGACCCCCAGTGCCCCCACCAGATGTGCCCAGGAGCCCCATTCAGCGAGGGGGGAGCACCAGCAGAGCCCCCCGTGTGCTGTGCTGGGGGACATTCCACAGAATCCTGGCATGGTTTGGGTTGGAAAGGACCTTAAACCCATCCAGTCCCACCTGCCATGGCAGGGACACCTCCCACTGTCCCAGGCTGCTCCCAGCCCCAGTGTCCAGCCTGGCCCTGGGCACTGCCAGGGAGAATATAACACATATTTTGGATTCTGCTCCATTGTATTGCAGCAAAACAATAGGAAATATTTTAAAACACGTGTGAGCCTGCACAACGAACAGACTGAAATGCAAATACCCCCAGAAGTTCTCCTGCAGCAGTGGGACACTGGCTCCCTCCGTGGGCTCCCCAGGAAGCATCACCCACACCCCAAACTGCCCAGTTCCTGTCCAGCTGTGCACAAAAAAGTCCCTTTCTGCAACATGTACCAGAGTTCGTTTTTCACTGGAGCTTTGGGTTTTTCTAGGCCACTTGCTTACCCTAAAAATCCTCCCTTTGCAGTCTCTGCCTGTTTACGATAGACCCAATTAGTGAGATCTCAATCAGCGAGCTCCAGCCCAGGTTTAACGAGGGCTCTCTTTGAAGCTGCATCGTTAGGGCTGAGGCAGAGGCACCGCTCCCTGTGCCCTCCTTGGGAGAGCTGCTCCACTTCTTTGTGCCAGTGTTCGTCGGGGTTTTTCTGCCTTCCCAAGGCTCCTGCTCCTCATCCCAGACATTGGGGTGAGGGCTGGAGTTCGGTGTGGGAGGTCAGTGGCGTTCAGGGGATGGTGGTGAGGTTATGGGATGGAGATTGTCCGTGGCAGGAGTTCCTTCTGCTTCCCACGGCACCTCCAGTGCTGCAGCTCCCACTGTGAGCGTGGCCCTGCAGGAGCCCGTGGTGGGCCGAGATCCCATCCCCTTCAGCAGCAGGGTCTGTGGGGTGGCCACTGGCTGGCACGAGGATATTGTCTTGGTACTTTAGGGATAGGAAATGTG
>VYXC01012508.1:231946-314367 GCA_013397175.1 Platysteira castanea | reverse complement strand
ATATATATATAAAATAGATAAAATTCCATTAATTTTCAACTTGGGACAGACGTTATATTTGAATTTACAGACATGCCAAATGGTAATTTTGGCTTCCAGTCCTTGAGATCTGACTGATCTATTATGAGTGATAACAGCATATGCTACTTTCTGAGTCAATTTCTATTATGTCATGAGAAGCAACACAGCTAGTAATGGAAGGCATTTTTGCATTAGCTAAAATAGCAAATGAGGTCCATAACATAGAAAATAGGTGGGTTCCAAAAGTAGATTCAATATCTGAGATGGTTGTCAAATTCAATACTGAGTAAATAAGTCAACAAAAGCAAATACCACATGAAAAATGAACATGGCATGTAGTACAGATTTTTTTTCTTTCATAATGTCAAAGGGTTGCGTATCTTGACAACTTTCTTTGGCTGCTTATGCCTGGGAGAATTGATGGAGACATTTGGCCTTTGTTGGGTCTGTCCGAACTTGTATGTCCTGAGGAGGTAAGTGGCTGCTTGAGATGCTGTGGAGCAGGGGTGAACAGCCGAGGAATGGGAGCATCTGAGTGCAATTTGATGGAGCAGATGTTTCATCCCGGCACTCCACAGCTGCCTCAAGGCTTTGTCTGGTGTCAGCCCTTTCCTAAATGAGTTTTCATAATGAATTTATCTGTTAATTGACACATAAAAATCTATGTTAATATAACATTAAGGACTTATATTTGCAAATGCCAGGTAATTGAAGGGAAAAAAAAAAAAGCTTAAACTTGAATGTCACCAAGACTTACCTGCTGTGTTCCATGGGGGGAAATCACTGATGCAGAAACACTTTACATGCTGTAGAGTTAAACATCTTTTAACATAAACGTTTTTTTTCTTTTGTCCTTTTTGACAACTGTGTGGGCAGAAGTACCTCTAACACCTAGTAAAAGGTTTTGGCAGTTGTTCATGACTTTAGGTATTAGAACACTTTATTTGCTTTTACCTAGAGTCCAGACTTGTGGCTCTGGTGGCACCAGAGTTGTCCACAGCTGACCAGACCAGCAGTGAGGCATTTCCTGCACCCCTTGCAGAAATTCAGAGATGCTTCTCATGGATTTTTCCAGTGTGTCCACTGTGTTGACAGCAGAGAGTTAACATATTGCCAATCCTTATTTCATGCATAAGCTAGGGCAGCTCCTTCAATACAAGAGCTCAGGTTTTGTCATATGAGTTGAGAAATCCAGAAACAACTTCCTTCTCAAGCTGACAAAATTCACATCTACCATTTTACATTCAGGGCAATAACCTTCCTACTGGTGGGTGAGGATACCTTACAACAAAACTATGCCAAAAAGAGTTTAAGCCTTAACTGGGTTGCCTGGCAAAAGGAGACACCATATTTTAGTGCCTGGGGAAGTCGTAGGAGTGAGGAACTTCTATGTACCGTTCCCTCTTCCTAAGACTATATATATATTTAATATCAAACCACCATTACAAAGACCAGACCCTACAAACTTATATCGCCAGTTCATGCCCTCTGCTGTCTTTGCTCGTGTCACCAATGAATCTTGTTGCCCCCTTTTCTATGCAGCCAGTGTCATGGGTTAGCACAGCCAAGGAAGTGCTGCTTGTTGCAAAGAGCTGTTGTAACTTCCTCCAGAACTTGATAGAACCAACCAATTGACTAATTTGGATATTGACAGCTCTATTAAGCCACTCATAAGCTGTTACGCCTCTGTGAAGACATCATTTAAAGACAGACAAGGCAGGAATCTCTCTCTAGCTTTTCCGGCCTTGGCACAGGTAACCTGCGGGCCTGGCCGCTTGGCCCTGCAGGCCAGGGCTGGGCCCAGCCTGGGCCTGGCTGCTCAGCTGGCAGGGCTGGGCCATGGCCCGCAGCTGCTCCGTGCAGGCCGAGATGCCCCCCCTACCCCCTCTGCTCTGGCCGTCGAGATGAAACTTTACACTGAGACCAGCTCCGGCTGCCAGAGCAGAAAACAGATAAGCTCTAGCTGCACGGCCCGTGGCTCCATGTGGGCCGGCCTCTCCTGGCGAGGCTGGGATGGGCCATGACCCTGCTCCGTCGCGGCTCGGCCGGATCGGTCCCTGGCACGGCAGCGCAGAGCTGGGGCCGGCTGGGAGAAAATCACCCCAGAGCGGCAGCTGCACGGCTGAAACTGCCCCGCTGACAGAGGCTGGGACCATGCAGAGACTCCATCTACCTGCGGCTTAGCAGAGATCAGGTGACCACCTTGCTCCAGCTGCAAGGTCCCGGCATGAGAAGATTAACCCCTTCAGTGCTGTAAGTTCTTTCCCCAGAGAGATGAAATCTGCACATACCAATCCTTTCCCAGGTTAGAGGGAAAGGGAAAGGCAAAGACACATGAATGGACACTATGATTAGTGACGCCTAGGTCACTGAAGAAGAAAGAGCTGAAGTTCAAAGAGATGAGATGGAGGAGATGCTATAAGGCTGAAACTCTATTGTAAGCTATGGTAATGGACTATGATATATCAGAGACTCCCTTGTAATTTCATGATAAACATGGAGGGGAAGAGCTTTCTAACAGTAGCTACAAGCAAAAGTGCCTGTGCTAATAAATGGGTAGATGAGGTGAATGAGGAAACCTCTGTTTCACGAGCGAAAAGACCTGTGCTAAAAATGGATAGATGAGGTGAACAAGCAAACCTCTGTTCCTAGAGATGAACTGACGCTGCGAGGAGAGAGCTACCTACGGATGGACTTTGGATTCTTTTTTCCCAGGTTTTTCTGTCTGTAGCGAGGGGGGTTTATCCCAGAGATAGATGAAGAGAACCTTTGCTTTGTTTTTTTTTTGGAATTGCTCATTCCTTAAACTTGTACCCCAGTAGCTAAAAGTGAACCCTCGAAAACAGTTGTGGAAAAGCTGTAATCGAGGAAAGGGACTTACACATGCCAACAAAAACCCACCCAGGGTGGCTGTTGTGCTGTGATGTTGATGCCATGAAAAGACTGTTCTTGTGGAAAAGCTCCATAGCATGAGCAAAAGAGATTCCTCTCCCTAAATGAACTGAGGAAAGGCTATTATAGAGTGGTAAACTGACTGAAGTAATCCTAAGTTTGTGTCTTTATATTGGATGAAATGGGGAGGTGCTGGAGAGAGAAAGGGGATTTTTTGCTTAATTCCTTCTTATTACTTCTTAGTTCTAGCAATAAACTTCTTTATATTCTTTGAAGTGTGGTGCCTGCTTTGCATTCCTCCCTGTTCTTATCTCACAGAAGGTAGAACATGTGAACAAACCCACTACAGCCAGGTAATGTCCACAGGAAGGAGAAATCATAGAAGGGTTAACTTACCTTCCTGAAGTAAGTCCAGACTCGGGCACAGTAGATTTTGGTGACTGGAAATACTTGGTTCAAGTTCTCAGACCACACCTTGGCGCACACAGCCCAGGCAGGCAGGATGATGCCATTCTAAGCTGAGGACTATTGAGGTTCCCCTCCCTGGGGGGTTGGGCCCTGGGGTGAAAAGCATGGTCTGGGTTACACAGGGTTTCCAAACTCCCTGATGCTATCCTGTTGCCCATTGGCCATTGGCCATTCATGTTGCCCCCGCCCTGAGAACTGTGGTCATCCCAGGATTCTTGAGTCTGTGCCTGGGCCGGGACCATGCTGCGAGAAAAATAAAACATCTATGAACATCCATCCGAATATCATTCCTGATTCTTTCCTCAGGCCAAATCTGCCTTCGGGAAGGTTGCTGGAGACCCCACAGCGACAAACGGCGGAAGAATGCGGGCAGAAGCCATTCCTTGAAGACAGTGGAATAGAGGAGCAGCGAAAATTCTGAGAAAATCCAAGGATTCAGTGAGTAAAAATTCCCTGGGTCCTTCTCCTTGCCCTAGTTTGGCTGTTCTCTCTTGAACTACAGAAGAACTGTGGGAGGAGTCATGGCTATTTGAGCCTCAAAAGGACATTTATCTTAAACTTGAAAACACACTTGAACAACGATATGTTAGTTCAATGATATGTTTAGATATATGATAGTTAGAACAATGATATGTTTAGTTTTACCCAGGCTCAAACAGAACTGAGACACTTCCTGGCATGGTTGTTTAAAAACTTCTTCTATGTTTCTTGGGACTTAATTCTCACCAAAGGCTTTTGGGGGGACGTTTGGACTGAGTTAATGTCTCAATCAAAACATATGCCGATGGAAGAATATTTTCATGAATATTATCTAATTACGGAGGCTGTTGAGCAATATCAGCTGTGTCCCCATGGGGGGAGCCGATCCCCCTCCCCGGCAGCGGACGGTGGCCACCATGACCACGTGGCTGACTAGAACACGCCCAGCCCCTGGGGCAGCACATATCCTGGACCCTACCCCTGCCGCATGGTCACAGTCCCGTGCCCCGAGCGCGCTGCGCGCAGCGGCCAGGCGGCTTCTGCAAGCAGGCAGTCTAGCACGAACCACACTCCTGGCGCATGGAAAGGCACTGGTAACTCCGGCGGCTCAGAGCGGAAACAACGGTAGTTGCTCTGGCGACGTGAGAAGTGGCTGCAGCAGCGGCAGTGGCAGCGCGCTGGAAAGCAGTGACTGAGCCAGCGGCGTGGCAGCAAACAGCGGCGATGCGTGCGGAGCTGAGAGGCGCGGCCCAACCCGGCCCCCACTGCCCCAGCCACAGCCCCTGGCAGCCGCCCTGCTCACGCCCTGGGGAAATGGAACATCCCGGCAGGAGCGCGCAGGTGCGGGCAGCCCCGGTGTGGAAACGGTGGTAGAAGCTGCCGTAAAGCATGGCACAATAGCGCAGCTAAAAGCACGGACCAGCAGGAATGTGGCACGGCTGAAAACAACAGTGGCGCGGAGAAAAGAGAAGATTATCACAGCCAAGGTTTTGGGGATTGTAAAATGGTATAATGTAAAGCAGCATTAAGGTTTTATAACTAGATGTGATTCTAAAGAAGATGTGTTTATTCATCAGACTGCGATTATCAAAAATAATCCCAACAAGTATCTCTGCAGTGTGGGGGATGGGGAAATTGTGGAATTTGACATTGTACTAGGATGGAAGGGCCCACAAGCGGCCAGTGTAACCGGCCCTAACAATGCGCCAGTAAAAGGCAGCCGTTATGCACAAAATTGTAAACAATATCCATGCCAGCAACCTCCTTTCCCCCACCGAACTTTTCCCTTTTACCCTGTATCCTATTATCCCCAGTTTATTCCTAATCTATTTTTCCACCCATGGTTTCCCTCACAAAACCATGCTTTTCCCAATCCGTTTCCCCAAAATTCCTTTCCAATGCCGAGTGGGGGATAAAAAAGGGGAGGGAAGGAATTAACTATCGTTGTTTGGAGTTCGAACAGGTACAGATGGAAGAAACCCTCTCCTGCCTCAGTTTCACTGCAAACTGTGTTTGGAGAGCCTCTCCTGCCAGCTCTGGGATGCTCCAGAAATGCTGTTTGGACTTTTTGGGACTCAGAGGGTGGCTTGTGTTCTTTTAAAATTGTTTTTGTCATTTTGAGTTTAACCTTCTTAATAAAAACAAAAGGGTGAAATGTGAGCTTTTTTCCCTGGGGGGATTGGCCCTGGGGTGAAAAGCATGGTCTGGGTTACACGGGGTTTCCAAACTCCCTGATGCTATCCTGTACCCCATTGGCCGTTCATGTTGCCCCCGCCCTGAGCACTGTGGTCGTCCCAGGATTCTTGAGTCTGTCTGTGCCTGGGCCGGCAGCCATGCGGCTGAGGAATAAACATCTATGAACATCCACGCAAATATGGTTCCCTGATTCTTTCCTCGGGCCAAATCTGCCTTCGGGAAGGTTGCTGGAAACCCCACAGCAACAGAAGACCATGTTAACAAAGATAGATTCAGCAGCTGTCCAAACCCACACGGATGCCTCTCTCCTGATAAAAAGTGCAATAGTGTCTCTGCCTACCCTAATGCTTGGTCGCCCAGTGCTAAGTGGATCACAGTGGTCCTCTGTGTAGTGCCTGTACATCTCTGGGGCAGTGCATCTCAGTGCAGCTCTGAAGAGTACTGACAGTCCCAAAGACTCTACTGCACTACCTGGTTTGGCCTTCCCTGCACAGGCAGAGTGGAGGTACACACCAAGGCACAGGGTACCATGTTCCCATGGAACTCTACCAACATTGCCCATATCTAACTGTTGATTAGTCCTAATGGACTGGTTATTCTAAGACTGTTATCCTAGCTTGGAATTAATCTTTTAACTGAGCGCGTTTCACCTTTAACTTCCCTTCTTTTTCTTGCACACTTCTAGTCCTGTGCTAATTTTTTTTTTTTTTTTTTTTTGATGCACTACATGAATGGAGCTGCCACTACCCCAGGTGGATCCTGGAGAAGTATCTGAGTAGTGACAATGATGGAGAAATGATTGAAGTGCTTTGAGCCCAGTGTTTACATGGGCTGCTCATAACATGGCGGTGGCAATACTAGGGGTACACCTGTTACTCCTTATGGACCACCTGTCTCTCTGAAAAGGTGTAGTCTGTGAGGCTGAAAAGAGGCAGTGCACTTTTTTATACATGTACTTCATAGTTATTTGAATGAAACACCTATAAATGCTGCATTTTGTCTGAAAAAGGTGTCTGACTCCAGCAATAAAACCAAACAACTCTTACTGATATGAAGTAATTGAAATGCTGCTAAAACCACATTAACAGGATCAGTGGCAGTGTGGGGAAATTATCCTTGTGTGAGGCAAACTGCATTTCGGAAGAAAATTACCTTGAGTGGTGATCAAGGACCTGGCAATAGGAATTGGTTCAAATTTTTGTCGTCTGCCTCCCCTTCATCCAGCACCTCCATGCAGCCTGACATCCCAGCTGCACCTTTGCTCTTCAGCTTTTTCATTCATGCACAATACCACAGTCTTGTTCCCCTGAGTCTTTTTCTCCTGTATAGCCTCTTCCCATATCCTGCTGTCCACCCCAGCACCCTTCTCCTCCCAGTCCCATGCACGACAGCCTCAGAGCCCACCAGCATCTCAGCCCTGGTTTCCAGCTCTGCATCTGCAGCATCTCACTTGTATTTCGATCAGTACTGCAGCCACTAGTGCTCTGCAGTCTGTAGATCAGGTTGTCTCCTGCTAGGAGAAAGGCAGAAGGCAGGAGCGAAGCGAGAAGTCCCCAGGTCTGCAGAGCATCACGGGTCACCCACTGTCTGTTTCATGGGATTGGGAACTGAAGACAAAGAGGTATGCTGGAGACCTGTGAAATCAGGGCAACCATGGAGCCAGGCCAGCACCAAACCTGAGCTATGATCAGCAGATTTAAACACAATTTTATTACTAAAAATAAGATTAAAATAATCACAAATTTCGGATTGCAAACATAATATTCCAAAAGATGTTTCAAATCTGGAAGCACTCCAGAACCAAAAAAGTGCATTTTTTTTCCTAACAGGATTGCTCTTGTTCTTTCAAAACATATCTTCCTTTATGGAGGTATTCTGAATTAAGAATTTGGGTGTAGAAACCAAGCTAAACCAGAAAGTAATGAAATTCCAGAGATTTAAAAGCAGTCATGGAGAGAGAAGAGAAAAAGTAACTTGAAGCAAAATGCTGAGAGTTTTTGAAATTATTAATTTATACTGGAGTATAAACTACCCACTGTAGTATGAACTCACAATTCCAGTACTGTTGCCTGTGAACTGAGAGAGACCTCATTTCCTGACCCAGTGAGCAGCAAACATTTTTGACTATACTACCTGAGCCTACAAATGAGAGCATATGTGCAAAGAGCACCTTCCCCAAAATCTTACAAATATTAGTTGCAAGTAATAGTTAAGGGTGCAGATAATTTTGCCTCTCAAATGGAATATAAAACAATGTGTCCAAATTTGTGAGATATATTTTGTGGATTGGATTTAAGTGAATGTACAGGATACAGCTTAATTCAGCATTGTGGAGTTTTCAAGAATTCCTAAGATTTTGCTGCATTTTTAAACTGCAACAATATCACAATCAAAGCACAATAGAAATGAGAAATATTTATCATTGAGTGAGTCAGAACAACAACATGAGCCACTTTCTTGGTTCTTCTTAATTATTAACCACCTGAATGTATCCAGCACAAAAGACCTCTTTATTGGAAAACACATGAGAAAAAAATTAACCAAGCAGCCATTTCTCTGCTTTTGCATGTCATGCTGTCCAGAACTACTATGGGACCAGAGGGTTCCCAGTAGCGAAGAAGTTACACTTCAAGTTACCTTTCAAGTTCCTGGTGAGAGCTGATCTTGGGCCTCTATGTGCCCATTCTGGGAATAAAAATAATGATATTTTCTCAGTTATATCACTCCAAAGTGAGATAACTTGGAGGTTTCCTTGCTACTGTGTGAGTGTAATTGGGAAGAATAGCTCTAGAAAATAGCTTGTGTCATTAAGATCAGTGTTAAGAATATTTAGCTGTCTAGCATCTAGGAGTTTATGGCACTGTAAATTGTTTATACTTTTGGAAGCCACTGTAAAATCAGAAAAATGTAGAGGTTACATTCATTTTGGTATAAGCAAATTCTTTCACAAATTACCAGGCTTGAAAAATTAAGCTGCTATTTTCAAGGCCAAATTTTTAAAGATATGTCAATCCATTTTTCATTAATGTCATCACAGTTATTGGGAGGTGGTGGGAAGGTTTCCCCATCATTTCTTCTCTAGTGGGATAAGCCACAGACTGTATATAAGCAGTGCCATCAGTATGTGCCAATTGGATATGAGGTGCACCATCTGTAGATGCAAATGACAATTAAAAAAAGACGTATTCAAATGACTGTGCATGCAAAGAGGCAATACTGGAGAAATTGGACCAAGATTTCTGTATTTCTTATAGAGGTAAAAATGTCTGTTACATGCCATACTCCTGTAAGAGCTGTGAGGAAATAAAACTTCTGAATGTAAGGCAATTTCGCTTTTTTCATTGTTAAGATTTAATACATTTTGAGGTTGAAGAAGGCAACGTATCTCATTACAAACAGGCTACTACAGAATGTAAAGAAAAAAAGAAATAATGAGGGCATTTTCCTCCTTCTACATGCAAATTGTCTCATATTCCAATTTATTTCAGTATAAATTTATTCTTGCATATGCTAATACACAGAATTGAAAAAAGAAAAAATGATTAAATGCGTTATAAAACATACGGAAACATACAGATTATGTGATCTTTACTAAAAGTCTTTCTTAATGATGAAGGCACCATTTAGTATGTACTCTGGAACTGTGCTCCTTCATTTATTTATGAGTTTCCGTAGACAAAGGATGTATCTTCCAAAAATAGGAATACCATATTTTCAAGGCATACTGTGTATTTTATTTTTGAAACTAGTAAATGTCAAACAGTATTCATACACAGTATTGACACATTAATGTTTTCGTTCAACAGTGAAGATACCTTTCCTTGTTACATTATATATTTATGACACACAGAGCTGTCAAATAAATTATGTCAAAGCAGCTACAGCCAGACCTTGTGACACTTGAATCATAGAATCAGGGCAAATAACCTTTAAAATGAAAGACATATGACAAGAATTAGAATCATTTAATTTGCATAAATATAATGTTAACAGTCTTTTCCTTATTACATGTTTTATGCCTAATTTTTAATTGCCGTTATACTCATTCTTTAACATCAGTTCACTCTCTATTTTTTTCCTCACTGTTTTGTTTTGGAATGTGTGAAAAAAAAATCTATAAGAAGCATATGATCAGATCACAATTTTAATATACTCTGGTTAGCGAATCTTAAATATTGAGAAAAACTCTTCAGTCACATGATATACTATTTGAAATGTAGAATAAGTTCCTAAAAATAGCTAAAAATTCCTAAACACACCAAGAAAATATATCATCTCTGATAACATTGGACCATCTCTGGAAAACAATTTTGTATTAAAGTTCTCCTATGAAGTGCAGAATACACCAAATGTGCAAAATTGAAGCACTGATTTGCAAAAGCTAGGTGACTCATACATACTGAATTCTGGAATATAAAATCTGAGCATCTCAGTATACATACAGGAATCAAAGTGAATGGTTAGATTTTTCAGAATTGCTTACTAAGAGTTGCAAGCTCATTGGGGTTTGATTACTTGAAACCTGTTGGTAAATGAGAGACTTCCTCGAGCCTCTGCTGGCAGATGCAGTCTCTCTCTTGCACCTTTAGGAGTCACTTAGGAGAGGAGAGCTCCACAGTTTGCTCTTGTTGCTAACACTGCATAAGCTCACAGACGTAACCACAGTTAATAAAACTTTGCATTATTCTGAAAAGTCCCTAGGGGTGTTCAGGTAAGTAAGGCTGAAGGTACAAAGATGAATATCTGCCTCAGCAGGGCACAAATAACTAAACTCTTTATTGTTCCTGACCATAATTCACCTCCACTGGGATAGTGAGGCCAGGGCCTGCACAGCCAAAAGGACTCACAGACTTTGTGCAGGCTCTTTGCTACAGGATTTTGGCTCCCTTTACTCTTCTGGATCAGAAGAATAAGTATGGCTTATTCTAATTATGACACTCTTTTATAATAATGGCAGTTGGATCAGGTGATCACTGTTGGTTTCTTTCAAATGTTACTCTATTCTATTCCATTCCATTCTATTCCAGTGAAGCTAGTTATGATGTTTTGGGTTGGGCTTCCATATATTTACATAATAATTCTTTCTGAGAGCCAGAGGAAAGCTAGTGGACAGTCTACATAAAAAAGCATTGAGGGAAGGGTTGAAATTGATAGTGGGAATTGCCTCCAAAACTTAATCCAGAAGGTTTAGGGTGTTCCCTTAAATCTTCACCAAAGAATTAAGCAGTTGTTTGTCAGTTGACTGTCAGTGGCACAAACGCACCATCACCAGAGATTTGCAGGGAACAGCTCAGGGAGGACATGAAGCAGCTCCCATCCCACCAGCAGAGCAGCCGGTGAGATCTGATGGCGTGGCATCCTGGCCGTTTGAAGACAGGCAATGTGCAATCAACATGTTTTAGTAAACATCAGTAGCTCAGAACGGTGGGTGGTGGAGAAATGGAAACTGAATCAGTCGTGAAGTAATTTGCAATTTGCTCTTCTAAGTCAATGGTAAAAAAGGAATTACACTCCCTTCACTCACTGCCCATAGTTCTGTAGAGCAATTCTGGTTTGACAGAGCTTAAACTCAGTACAGGTATTTTAGAAGAAATTGGAAGGGCAGCTGTCTTCGTATGTCCCTTAAGCACTCTGTTCTGCTGAGAAACAGCTATCCTGAGTGATGCCACTTGCCAGACAGGGAATATAACTAACAATGCATACTCTCAGAAATGGAAAGTTGTTTAGACTTATTATATATGGCAAAATAGATTACAGAAATATTACAACTATCCCAAAGCCCAGTGTTGAAAGGTTGGAGCTAATGGGAGATAAATGTTCATCCCTAAAACAGCCATTTAACTGGGCAAAAATTATTCCTATTGAAAGCAGTAAAAATTGGAAGTGATTTTTATAAGCACTACAAAATTGATCATTTAATGCTGAAGGTTTCATTAAAGGCTAATACTACAAGGAATTTTAAAAGTATCTCTGTTGTTCCATTTACAAGATCATTCAGACCAAAACTGAAAGGCTCCTGGCAGATGTTATCTTTGCTAAAGACCCTATTTTTAACAATTTCATTAATCAGCTTATCTGTAAATTTTCAGAATAAACATTTAGCGGACAAAGAACAAATGCTGAACCTAGTAAAAAAGATACCATTTATTCATTTATTCAGTTTGCAGTTAAGTAGAAATCTCCATTCAGCTGTGACATAGAATTGATGCTTCTATGATTAAAGTACATTGTAAATAGTTTCTAAAGTGTTAATAAATTACTAAAACTGTTTGAGGAAATTATTAATCAAATGTTATAGCCTGTTACTGAGCCTAGTGATGTAATGAGCCATTTGCAATCAACTACAGCATCTGAAATTAATGTGCTTAGGACAGTATACAGAATTTATTTCTCCTGTGTATAATGAGTTTCTCACAGTTATTTATCAACCTTTTGAATAGTAATTACCAAAGCAGTCTCAGAAGAACTTGTACAGAATATTTCAGGTCATCTGTGGGACAAAGTAGGGAATAACTACAAGAGTCACTCATAACTGAAAGGGCAAAAATCCCCATGGCTTTCTCCCATTATCATCTAGTAGTGTGGAGTTACCAAGACTTGAGGAAAAGCTTATCAATTTCTTAACTGTGTAGAAGTGCAAATGTCACTCCATGAGCCACCTCATCTCCTGCAGGCAGCAGCTTTGGGCAGACAGAGCAAGGAGTGTCCAGACAAGCATATAAATGTAACTGCTGCTGAAAACAGAATGCTTAGCACTAGATTTTGCCTGTATGTGTCAGCTGCACAAAGCATCCTTGTACTTCCCTCCTCTCTGAAGTGCTAAGAGGGCCATTATGGCTGGGCGATATTCATTTACCTTTAGCTTCCACAGATTTTTTAAGTCGATGAAAAAAAAATCCTACTTCCTCATCTTTCTCATTTGTTGATTCCTTTTTGCTCAACTCGCATTTTACTGGTGGTGTTCACATAAGGGAACAAAGGCAAGAGGAGAAAAGTAATACGCAGAATTGTAGAATGACCTGGGTTGGAAAGGACCTTAAAGATCATCTGGTTCCAACACCCTGCCATGTGCAGGGATGCTTTCCACTGGAACAAATTGCTAAAACTCCATCCAGCCTCGCCTTGCACTCTTCCAGATTTAGGGCATCCATAACCTTTCTGGGCAACCTGTTCCAGTGCCTCACCTTTGTCACAGTAAAGAATTTTTTTCTAATATCTAGTCTAAACCTACTCTCTTTCAGTTTGAAGCCATTCCCCCTTGTCCTATCACTACATGCTCTTGCAAGTAGTCTATCTCCATGTTTCTTGTAGGCTGCCCTCAGGTACTGGAATGTGTTGCCATATAACATGATATCAGTGTGATAATATAATCTAACACGATTGGTGACAACCCGTAAATACAAACCAAATACTCAAATTGTGAATTCCTCCACCCACTTTGTGTGCTCACACACAGTACTGCACATCAGGATTGTGGATGAAATGTGGCACACACGTTATGTGTCCCTACCATCATCTCTCAGCTGCCTCAGCTGAAGACTCCAACACCAAACAAATCCCAGCTCAAACTGGAAATGCAGACTGGAAAAAATGTGCTGGAAAAAAGAATAAGTTTTGGAAAAATATTACCAGTTTTTCCTCTTCAGTATGAGGTAAAGAATACCTGTGGCTTTGAAAATGTGGCAAAACGTAACAGCATAAGACAACTAATATAGGGAGAAGTAATCCTGTGGTCTTAGTCAACATGCATCTGCCTTCTCTGCATATACTTGCAAGTTCTCCCATTGATCTGGGCATGCATTAAAAAGCTTACAAAGCCAAGTAAAAAAGTGGAAGCATATGATAGCTGTGATATGATGCTGTTATTGCAAATGGCTGTCTTGAACAGAGGAAAGAGTAAATAAAGCCATTAGAAACAGTATGCATTGTTATATGCCTTCCTGTGGATCCTGTATCAATTATAACATACTCTTTTAAGAATTCATAATGTCTCTATTCCATACACAAAACTACGGATGCTTATTACAACTAATGTTACAATAAAAGATACCTAAAAGAATACACCTAACTGGTAAACTCCTAGTACCTCGTGTCTGCTTTCTAATAATTTTTATCTAAATGAATATAAAAATATTATATAAAACCACTGTAGAACAATTGCATGAACATTCTCTGAGTGATTGCAGCTGAAAGATTTTCTTTTTGAAAGGCAGATCTGTCATTACTGATTGTACTAAATATACATGGCATATGAAAGATCATCTATGAGATCCACTGGAGAAAAAAGTTAAGGAGAAGCCATGATGTAGTTCATTCTAAATACGAGCAGATGAAACTAGCCATGGTGAATGGGTGGGCATCACACTTCACTCTGTTCACTGAACTTGCTGTAATTCTAAATTGAGAGAAACAGAAAAAAAAGTATTATAATGTTTTCTTAGAATATAATGTAAAATTAGGAGATGAAGCTTGAAAATGTCACCATTATAAAAACTAGTATTTCAAAAAGCTATTTATTATTAACTGCATAATAGGCAAATTTCCAATCAATTTATAAATATAAAAATGAGAATGACACAACATTTTCATTGGAGGGTGTAGATAAGAACATCTGTGCATTTCTGAACAGCAGCAGAGATGAAAATGAACCACAGAGCCCTCTTGCCTGTACCTTTCTTACAGTGAAAGACTATTTCCTGTTGTATGGGGAAGCTGAAATGTAAATCGGAACAAATCACTTTCTGTTAGTCTCCAACCCCTTCCTCATTTTTTTTTCTACCCTACTCTACCTATTCCATCATCTTAACACTCAAAATGCAGCACCTTAAAAAGGCTCAGGAGGAGTACACAGACTGGTAGCTACAGTGTGGTGCTGCTATTGCAGTCACTCTGCCTTGTCACTCCTGTCCACCTTATCTTCAGGTGTTAAACACAGTGAACACATAAAAATCCCTGAAACATGTACTATGAATACTCTGAAGAAGAAATATCAGTAGTATATATATACACTGTTCATAATTACATTTAAAATTTGAGGCTGTATGCAAGCATTTCAGACTAAACTTCTAAGCCACTATGTGGAGGTTTGATTTGCCTAGCAGCTCTGCTAGAAACAAGCAATCAGTTCCTAAAAAAGTGGACTTTGGGTTTTAACTCCCCCTTTTCATTATGAACATTTGTCCTGGTCTATCCATGTCCTATTTCCATAAAATGGGAATGCTAGTACATAACTATCTTACAAGAATGTTAGGAAAGTTAATTAATGTCAAAAAAAATGCAGACATTTTATAACACAACAATCATTCTAATTCATCTAATCAGACCCAGACAAAATATAAAATAGCAAGCCCTGTTATTTTTGCCCTGCAGTTACCATTTCAGTAAATTATTTTTTGTAGCACAACATAATGAAAAATGTTGAAAAGCTCTGAAGAGAACATGTTTTTCTGGTCTGGTCACTAGACCAACTGTGCCAGCTCACCTTAATCTGGATAAATCAATGGAAAGTGGTTTTGTCCATAGGCAACTCTGGTTTAATTAGTAAAATACAAAGTGAAAAAAAAAAGACAAACAACCAAACTACAGGCCATGATGAGTTTAATGTCTTTTGGAGAAGGCTCTGAGCCAAGCTCTAGCCATGTTTAAATCATAAATAAAACCACAGGAAAGCACAGTGCTTGTAATGCACACTCACACTGGCATGACAGTGGAAAGGGATCATACAGTTCAAGAGGAAAGGCCAGGTTTACAATCTTTTTAATAAGGAATGCAGTAATCATTGAGCAAGTAAATAGATGCTCAAGCCTCCCTTCTCCCTCTAACTCTCTCTTCCACCTTGTGCAATTCCCCTCTTTCCTCTAGTGAGCCAACACAGCATGCTACAGTGCGGGGAAGGGACAAGATTTCTAGCTCAAACCAAACTTGCTGGGGATCCAGAAGCATTTCAGTCAGACCAGTGTGGTGCTGTGTGAAGCAGCTTCAAGCATCCCAGGCTGAGAAACAGGGGTGTAGTTTCAGTGATGCAGAACTGGCTGAGTTAGTTTGTCTCACCAAGAGGCTGTGTTAGGTGTTTCTAGATGACATAAGTCTTTCCAGTGGAGAATGAGCCCAGAGTAAAGCACCACAACACAGTGCCTCTGGATCTATCATAGAAGATCAAGAAGTTGTTGCAAAAGGAGATATGGTGATGGGAAAAGAGTGCTAGCAGCAAAAAAATGAAAAGCTGCATTTCTGAGGCTTAGGACCAGTTTTAGAGTACAGACAGAAAAAAGATTTCTACACAAGAGGTTCATTGGGTAAACAAGACTTTCCCAGACTTCAACAAATTGCTGTGAGCATCCAAGAAGCCCTCCAGGCTTCACCTACTCCTGCTTGTAAGTCTTACCCTGTGAATCTGAATGGCATCAATTGCTGAAGAAATAGATTCAAAAAACACAGGATTTTCAGATTCAAGATTTCCACCATACTGCATTGCTTTTATCAAGGAAGCTGCAATAAAACAAACACACGAGCACTGAGAAGGTAGTGAGGATATATAAACCATCATGCTAAAATTTTTACCATAAGCTGATACTTGCCTTTGCAGTGTGCTAGCAACACATCGATGCATCTGTTTTTACAGTCCATGTAAATCTATATGTTTGAAAACAAGAAATTAAAAAAGAAACAACCTGTTTTAAATATCAGCAGAGAATAAAATACATTAAAACCCCACATTCAAGATAAGCAGAGCCCGGAGTGCTGCTGCAGCAGCTGTACTGCCAGCAGCCACCAGAGCGAGCCCTTCTATAAAGGAAACATCATCAAGCCACATTTATTTCCTACCACCTCTTCACAGTACTCTACAGCTCTGCTGAGAATTAAAACTGAATTTGATTAACAATTTTGCATTTTCTTACTGTAATTTTTAGGGGTACTATTTCCAGTTCTCTTTTTTCAGCGTGTTTTCCCATGTCCTTACTATCAGTCCACACAGACAGGAATCAGACCTAGGAAACTTTGAGTCTTTTATCAAAAGAGTACCATAACTATCATGCTATGTTCAGCAGTAAGTTATTCTTTATTCTCTCCTTGAAACTGGTCAACTCCACATAGACAAAAT
Source organism: Platysteira castanea (assembly GCA_013397175.1). Lineage (NCBI taxonomy): Eukaryota > Metazoa > Chordata > Aves > Passeriformes > Platysteira > Platysteira castanea. Next base: position 297,710 of record VYXC01012508.1, on the reverse strand, counting down.
ATTAATAAGATAGAAAACTAAAGAAAAAAAAAGTGAAAATAACTCCAAAACCAGAGTAGGGCATTTTTCTCACAAATGGGGAATATCCAAAGCAGTTCCTGCTTCAAAAAATGTTTAAATAATCCATATGAAGTAGAAAAATTCTGAGAGAAGAGATTCAGTGAGAACCCCACCAGAATATTCTATTTTTAAAAATAAACCAAAAACCTTACTCAGTTCAAAAATCCTCTATCTCTGGCATCAGTGATGGTATTTTGGGAAAGAGTGCAACAACCAGGACATGTTGAGTGTGGTCCTCTCTGAGCAACTTGGTTTTGGACCAACCATTTATCCGGAGGCTGCACTACCAACCTGTCACTTCACAGCCCACACTAGACTTACCTCTCACAAATTTGTCAAACACTTCTTTGATGTAATTTGTAATTTGGAGGTCTCTAAGACTTTTTGGAAATCAGTTTCACAATTTTTTAAATTAATACTATGTTGAATGCCCTATATTTCAAAGAGATAGCTAATAAAGGGTCACTCCTACTCCCCTTATTTTTCCAGTTTTCTTTTTCATTATATCCATGCCTATATGTGTAGTTCTAACTTAAAATCTTTTAAGGCAAAACTTACTTCACTGTGCAATCACTGCAGTAAATTGAGAAAATTCTTAGGGCAAGAAAAACCTGGGCTAAGACCCAAGTTCAAATCTAGTCCTTTATCTTACTCAGAAAAATTATGCAAACCAAACCTTCCTTACCCACTTAACTCAGTACTCACTATGCAACTTTTAAACTCTAGATGTGATGGAAGTGTAAGAAACAGCTTTTGAACATAACTTTTTATCCACTGTGTAGTACTGCTTATTATGCAGAACCGTAGATTCACAGAATTGTTTAGGTTGCAGAGGACTTCTAAGGTCATTGAGTCTAAGCATTAACTTGGCATTGCCAAGTCCACCACTAACCCATGTCTTCCCAGCACTCTTCCCCCAGCCTGTAGCTCTGCACAGGGTGGTTGTGACCCAAGAGCAGGACCTGGCACTTTGCCTTGCTGAACCTCTTACTGTCTGCCCCATCAATCCAGCCTGTCCAGATCCCTCTGCAGAGCATTCCTGCCCTCCAGCAGATCAACACTCCCACGCAGCTTGGTCTCATCTGCAAACTGACTGAAGGTACACTTGATCCCCTTGTCCAAATCATCAACAGGATTAAACAGGACTGGCCCCAGGGGAACATCAATTGTGGCCAGCTGCCATCTGGTTTTAGTTCCATTCACCGCAGTAACCAGTGATTACTGGGTTTAGTCTTCTGGGAGCATCTTGGAACTCCTGCAATGCCTGAACCCAGTCTGCAAGATATGTTGCCCATGGGAGAAAGGTTGGAGATCATGTTTTGACCTCTGGCTTAGAAAAAAGTGGAACACACAAATATAATCACAGAATCAAAGCTGAAACTTTAAAGCAGAAAATTTACACGTCTCTACAACTGACATGGCAGGGTCAAATATGACCTAAACCAACTTTAAAAAAAAAAAAAAAAAAAGAAAAAGTTCTGAAGCTAATCTTCATTACATACAGATGCTGATGTCTTGAGGTGGCCACCTAAAACATGGAGACTAGGCAAAATAAGAGAATAAAAGTGGTATTTATTTGAAGGGCCTTCAAAGGTACACCCTGGGCAGTCAAAAGGCTACACTCAAGGTGGACCCTGGGTCATGGATTCTTCACACTTTTATAAGTTTAGTCCATTTGCATATCAGGGTTAATTCTCCAATTATAGCCTCAGTTAATGATGTAATTACCCCAATTCCCCCCCAACCTCTTTAGAGGCTTTAGTTTACACATTTTGGGGCCTGGTGTCCTTGAAGAGCAAACCTAGAGAGGTTTGTTATATCTAACAAGCTTGAGACAACAGTAGTTAACAGGCCACACAGAACTTCAGAGTTTCCCACTAAGCAGTATAGGATTTGAAAATATAAAAGTTAAAACCTAAGGCATCAATGCGTACATTTGCACTGTTACCCAAAATATTTAGAAATATTTTAATGTAATTTTATATATATACACAGTCAATTTAATACCAAATCTGTGTTTATCTTTCCTATGGGTGAAATATTTATCTCCTGATAGAGGTGAAGTGGCTAGTAGTTGGTCCCAATAATTCATATGTGTAATTATAACATATACAGAATGTTTCTAATGTCATGAATACCTGAAGAAGCACTGAGACTCCAGTGTAGTCAAAGAAATTCAGTCCACTGCAGTCTAATATCAAAACACGTCGCTCACTGTGACATGACTGCACCAACTCACCTACACATTTGATAAATGAAAAACTTTAATTAAAAGGAGAATACTCAAGAAATGGGTATAAGAATGACGATAGCTCAACAAAATAAGCCCAAACCATCATCATAAAGTTTTTACTGTTATGTGCTAGGGTATCAGGCAAGCAAAAACCACATTTTAGAAGCACAAGAGAAGAACATTTAGGGCAATGGAAAGAAGTGATGACAGGCAGAACATACAAATGAGATGCTTTAGGCAGCACTAGTGTCTCAAGAATTAAACAATCGTTTCTTCAAATTTGAATTTCTCATTGAGTCAGCTTGGCTTCTTTGGAAGATTTTTCATGGGATACACAGAAAATATATCTATCTTTGTTTTAAGTTCTGATATGACATTGATTTCCATAGTACCTAAACATCTACCTATGGCTTAATTTAATATTCACCCATAAGGAAGAAATATATGTAAAGTGGAGCATTTCATTTTCCTAGGGTTTTACTATGCTTGTTTTTGTTTGGTTAATTTTTTAATACACTATGACATATTGATGCTGGAGAAGGAAGTTGTTTTGGTAAGATTTGCAAAGGTTTTTCATTCTTCAACCTCAAGCCATCTTGTGTTTAATTGAAACACACTCTGTTCTAAATGCATCCTGAACTAGCACATAGATAAATGATTCCTGGCATTCATAAAGGGAAAACTAGAAAATAATGCTCATCTTATTTACATTGTTCTGTGGACAAATGTTTGTTATTATGCACGCAACTGAAAAAAAAAAAGAAAAGAAAAATATGAAGTAAAGGAATTCTGACTGTAAAGATGAGTTAAGCTAAATGGCTTTGGCAGAGCAGAGATAAAGATTTTAAACTATTGAGGGGACTTGGAATTTCCCCATTATGCAAATTTATAATGGTAGTAATTCCTTTCTGATAGCAGTCTGAGAGCCAAAGACTTTTGGACTCGCATCTCCAGACATTTATTGTCTTTGTACTGTCCAACATAAATGAATAGATACATACAAACAAAAATATAGAATTTTAAAGGGAACCTCCTGCCTGAAATTATTGTGATAGAAACCCAGAAAGGGTTCATGTAATCTCCCAGACCCAGTGTAATAATTCCCTGCTGCATCCTGAATTGCAGTAGAGGCTGCCTGGCCTCTAAATGAGGGGTTAGGTAAAGACCTGCACCCTCTTTGGATCAGTGGCATGAGCAAGAGCAGTCATTTCATTTGGTGCTGATACAGACAGTGTTCCCCAAAGGGAGAAAGGGAAGATTCTGACAAAGACATAAATTTCCACGCTTTCCTGGACAACTGCCATAAGGCTTAAGAGTTGTATACTCACGCTCCCCTTCTTCTTGAAAATTTAAGCTCCACATTTTGCTTTCCTCTTTATAGTGATTTTTCTTTTTTCTCTCTGTTTGTTCTTTTAAAGACCCCATGAAGAATCACCGTGGACTGGTTGATACAAGTAAACAGCATTTAAGTCCTCAAAGCAGGACTTAGGCTTTCAGAAAAGAGGTCTTGTGCTTTCTGTCACTTTTGCAAGATGAGAAACCAGTTCATCTTCAAGATGACTGAAGTATGTACTGGTAAGATCTTCTCAGACGTAGTATTTTAAAATATAGTCAATAAAATACAGTATAATCTTCAGTAGCCATTTTCATAGGTTGCTATATGCTACAGCAAAGTGCTCTGTCACCCCCAAGAAAAATAAACAACTGTAGTTTCATTAAAATGTCCTGACTCTAGTTAACAAAGACAATCAGACAACAGCCTCCAAATCAGATTCTCTACTGCAGCCTTAATGCCTATAAGTGTTTTAAATAAACACTTTTAATTCTAGCCACAATGAAGTCATCTGTCTAAAGTATCTACTGCAGAAGGTTGCTGCAGCTCTCCCATGGGAATGTGCGTGCTCTGGTTTGATTTAAGTGTTACAAAATGTGGAAAGAGTGGAGTTATCCAGCTTAATTGAAAGAAAACCTCTAAGATTTTTTATTATATATTGTAATGATACTGTATTGTATTGATACTGTATTGTATTGATACTGTATTGTATTGATATACTGTATAATATTGGTGGTTATGGCATCACTAACAGTTCAATTGACATTTTCTGAGATTTTCTCCTTTGTAGCTTTAAAGATCACAAAGATTTAACGTGGTTCTAATCCTACTTTTACTTTTTCATACTAATTGTGAATGCAAAAAAATCCAAGACCAGAGCTTAGCGAAACAGTCTCTTCAGCCTGGTCTGAGGATCAGTCCAGGCAACAGCACAGGAAGTGTTTCCCCCACTATTTTTGTGTCTCTTACACACAGTCATTCCGGTGCAATGAGCAGGGACACAGAATCAGCAGATGGTTTGGGTTGGAAGGGACCTTAAAGATCATCTAGTTCCAACCCCACTGTGATGGGCAGTGAAACTTCCACTAGAACCTTCCACTCCTGTAGAAAAGGCATTTTCATTGTGTTCCCTGCTTTTGAAATCTTAAAAAGTCAGTCAAAAACAGAATGAAAACCAGGACTTGTAAGGCCAAGGTTAACATATTTTAACATTGTTTAGCATTCACGCTTCATTGAATGTTTGGTCTAACTGAAAATATTTGTTTCCATAAAATTTGTGTGCACCTAGAAATATATAGAAAAATGTGGAGCCATTTTGCACACTTACATGCTTCTTGGTTTTAATACCATTTGTAGATAATAAACTCACCATGACAACTTCCATTGGAAAATGAACAGAGCAACGTGTTCTGCTCACACTGAAATAAAAGCAACAAACGATTAACTTACCAGTGAAAACTAGTCCATTGCACAGTAATGAGAGAAAATCAATGCAATACATAAGAATTCTGTTTCTCAGTATCAAAGTTAACTCATTCTCTCCAAAATCATGTTCTATGCAACAGCCTGTTGGATGTATAATATTTTCTGGTATAACATTAGAAAAATACTGAGATATATACTCAAACTGATATTTTGCTTTTTAGCTGACTCAACCTCTGTCATGTTTTGATTCACTAGAAAGCATATTTTGGACACAATGCTTTTGTGGTTAAGAAGTGGTCAAAAGATGGGAAAGATGTTCTTGAAAAGAAAAATTCTAGGCAGTGATTTTATAAGATTACCTTTTTATTAATTTTCTACTTGCTGCAATCTCATCTACTGTGCTAACATTTTAGTAAAAACATTTTTGATGTGTAAATTTTTTAAGAATTACATTTATCTGGCTAATTTTTATAATAGTTATTTCAATATGCAAGTTCTCAGTAGAAACATGAGTTAAAACCTGAAACAGAGCACGGAAACAAAATTGAAACTGCAAGCTCATTATGTGTTACAGAAAGACATTTATTCAACAAAAAAATTTTAAAAACTAAAAGCACAGTATTTCAGGCAGCTGTACTGCTGAGTACCTTACAGAAGAGACAAAGGATAAAATCTCCCTTATAAGTAATGTGTAAATTAACTTATTAAATTAACTTATTAAATTGACTCAAATTAATTCCATGCAAATCCTAAGTAATTTCTCTCTGTTTGGAGGCTTTTTATCATACTAATCCAAATCAGTCAGCCTAGCAGAACCAAGAGAAAAAAGCATCACATTTTCTGAGCTAAATTTCTACCCATTAAAGCACCTATGGGTAGCACAACTCTTTGTCAAGGGACAGCAGAGGTAGTAGACACATGTTGCTATCTTAACAACCCATCTAAGGCATGGCTGTGATTTTCTCAGCCCAATTTGCTAAAATGAATGAAATTGTCCACAGTAAGCATTGTATGGTGTTGGAATGTCTTCATGGTACTGATAGAAAAAATGATAATTTGTTTTTTCCCTTTTAGGAAGTGTTGCAGGAAGTTGCAGTAGTTATGTGCAGATGAACTTGGGAAATACTATACTTATGGGGATATCCTCCAAAAATGTGTTATACTAATTTGTATACTGTTTATTTTTCTAATACAATCAGTGCAAAAGAGGAAAAACAAACAATACCTTTGAGAAAAAAGGTAGCCACTTTCATCCTAATTCTCCCAAAATTATTTATAATTAGAAATGAAGTGTCCATCTCTGATAGATTTATTTCCAGATGGAAAAGAAAATCACATTTTATTCAAGCATATTTGTTGAAATATGAAAGCTACTCATTGTCTTTCTAAAATCCCAGTCTCATATTAGCTGAGGTTATGTAAGTTCTTGCAGAAATTTTGGAGTTTTGGATCAGTGCTTTAATGTATCTTACAGGATCACATGCAGAAAGAGTAGAGATATTATTTTCAAGTAGTAATATGAGAATACTTTGTATTGAACCAGATTAAGATTAGGATTAGCTTTATTCTAAATGAATCATTTCTAATGTTACTTTTTAATACCTGTTTCAGTATCTGATTGCATTCTCTAAGAAATGCAAGGAAAGCAAACACGATCTTCAACCCAGTCATGGTGATTACTGAAGCGTAAGGCGCATCCCACCTCACTTACAATGTCACGTACCTGGCTGCTCATGCCATCCTTCTGGATTACCTTCAAGAGGTCAGCATGAAATTTTCTGGCATTCAAAAAGACTAACGGGCTGTTGACTGAAACTATTTTTACCTGTTTTAATGATTCCTGTGGAATGAAATAAACATAATGCTGAAAAGGTCATCTTGGATTTGGAGACCAAACCCCAGACTCTTTTCTTTAACAATCCTTAAAATACCTGTAAATTAACCTAGGAGGACTTTTGGGTTGTGAGAATGATTTAACAGATAATTCTATTGATCAGCCTTCACACATAACTGAACTAAGAATGGAAATATAAGTAATATATAATGAAAACTATCTATAATTTTAGTTAGCATGAAAAAAAGCATACACATTATGAGGCATAATACTAAGAACTATTAGCTAACAGTTACAATAGCATTATTTCAGTTGGTGTGATTCCCCAAGAACAGGCAAGGTAACATTTGCAGACAGGGAATATATTTTATTAGACAAACACATCTTGAAGAAGGTACACAAGGATTTAGGGCAAACACTGCAGGTGGTTTGGGGAAAGCTGGCAATAGTCATCTTGGTCATCTGAAGATGACCTTAACACAGAGATAGTTCTCCATGAAAATACTTAGAGGATCCAGATCAACCTTGACTGGCACATTTAAAGCTTTACTAATGTGTATCTACAACCAACACAATAATCTACACGTGAACCATCAGTTGCCCTTGATCCTGTCTCTGCATTTCACTCAATAAGCTACAAGCAGCTTACCAGTACCTTCAGTCACACTGTGTAGCTCAAAACATAAGTGTTACACAGCAGAACAACTTTGGAAGGACACCAGAAAATGTTCAGAAGCCCCCAGGTACAAGTGGGAGACATTTTTGCACAAAACAAGTGATGTTTCTCCCACTCTCAAATTGTACTTATAAAACACCTTCAAAAGCCAGTGAGAAAATTAATATTTATATATAAATATATGGGACAGCAGGAAGATGTGCTTAAATACTGGTTTTGTAGGAGGTAGAATTAGGTTAATTCTACTGAACTCCCAATTTTCCACAGGTTGTGTGAAAATGGAAGTAAAAATCAAGAATTTGCAAGAGAATATAGGTCAGAAATGTCTTTCTTCTTCCTAACAAAAGTCATGTAACAAGGTCACAGTCAAACACAAGCAAGTGGAGCTGACACAGACTATTTTTAAGTGGTTAAAAACTGTTTGGGACTGCATTGAAGATACGCAGTTTTCCCAACAGACTTTCAAGCAAAACAGGAATGAAAATCTTCACCACAAACCACATAAACGATCTCGTTATTGTAGACTGCTGTTCAGACTTCTGGGAATGAGATGATCTATCAGACACCACCACAGTGACCATCAAATAAAGGAAACATTTCAAACTTCCCAAAATGAGGCAAAGAACCCAGACTATGTACAGGGACGTTGCGCAATTTACGCATTACGAATGTGACTGCAGTAAATACCGTATCACTGACATACCACAGTCAGACAAGTGGCAAAGCTCAACGGGCAGTTAAAATGTCTCAGTTTATATGGAATAGAGCACTAAAATAGGGGCAAAAGAGAGGATGGTATATGCTTGAATGGAGGAATATTCTGACATCCATAGATTCCCACAAAAATGGTTCCATACACAGCTTGGTGCAGAGACAAGTGGACACTTCGGAGCCATAGCAGCACTGGCAAAGTAGAAGATAAAAACTAAGAAAACTGGAAGACTGATGTGCAGAGACCAAATCCTGTGATGATCAAGCTTCCAAAAGTACAAGGTACAAAACTTGAAAGGGTCAAACGCTAAGGCTAGATCAAACAGATGGCAGACTTAGGTATAATTTTTTGTCCAGAATGGACAAGGTCAGCTGTGTGTAAATTTGACCAACCAAATGGTTTGATTCTTTCTTAATAAAAACTGTTCAGAGAAAAATGAACTTCCTCTTTGTTGTGTCCTTGCTAAGAAAGCAGGAAATTTATGTCACGTGCCGGTCCCTGCCATCACTTAGAAGGCCTTCAACAAAAAAATTGCGCACACTGCTCAGCACCAGCTCTGCTCGGGTACGAGTTCAGTGCCAGTGAACGCCTGGGATGAAATGTGTTTCACATAAGCTTCTAAATACCCTTTGATTTTTTCCACATTAAAGTGTCTTTTCTCTTATTGATGAAATAACCCCTATAAATCCACAGACCTTAATGACAGGGTAGATCATTAAGCTTGCATATTTTCATGTTTAAAAGTCCTGTTGTTTACGTCTAATCTGTTATTTACCAGGGAAACTTGGATCAGTCTAACATTCATACATTAAAAATTACCCTAAATGCCTGCTGCAACCCAGTGACTCTAAATTCAATTAAAGGCATATTTTCCTTCTTTGTTTTGTGTAATAAGCTCTTGAGCAATTTGCTTCTCTAACATAATGTTATTTTCCCCACTGTCTGCAGACACTAGTTTGTTATTACTAGGTTACTGGCGTTAATCTTACTGAATAAGGGGGGGAAAAAAAAGCAGGGGAGCAGTAAGCTTAAAAAAACAATGTATAGGCATTTGTACAAAGTGTTTCATAAACCAATATGAAAAATAGCAGGCAAATCAAATTTTGGTCATCCATCTCTGACAAAGTTACTCCAGCTTTTTTATTAAGAATGAAAAGTGATATAATAATTGACAGCTGGGCCAGCCTCAACAACGGTGTTTTTAATTCACATTTCATTCCTCCCCATTCTTATGTACCTTTCACATTCCAGTGTTGCTCAGCATGCCAAAACAGTGAATGCCCTTGAGCCCTTGGAAGTTCAGATTTTGAGCCCAGCATAGCTCTGATGGAAGACATTTGCCAGAAATAATAAATTCTTTAAAGAAGAGCTGCTTAATGATGAAGCAGTAACTGCTGATCATGTGGCTTACTGATACATAAGACCTTTCATAAGCACTAGGAAAGGAAACAGGACATAGGAGAAACTGCCGTGGTGGAGAAGACAGGATGTCCCAGGGATTGGGCTCTGTGCTGAAAGGACACATGGTTCTACTTCTCTCTTGGCTGCTGACCTACCATTTCATCTTGGAGGAGGCAGTTCACCTCTCTGGGTCATTACCCTTCTCTTCTTACCACAGACCTGAGCAAAAGCAACTTTGATGATAATTGCAATGAAAACAACCAAAAGAATCTGAGTGGCTGGTTTAAGTTTGTAAGAAGCCAGATTTTAAAGGCGCAGTCTTTGGGAGAGATTCTTCCATCCATTTTTTGTGTGCACAGGGTGATGAGATGCGTGAAGCAGTCTGTGCCAACTTTGTGGTGCTGCCCCTCTTTGCCCAGCCACATGGTGTCCTCTGGGACAGCCTGGTCACGAGGGGTTGTGGCAGAAATGGTTTCAGAAAAGAGATTGGGGGTGATGAGAGTACCAAAGGACTTTTAGGAAATGTGATAAGAATATGGAGACGGCTATTGTCTGCTCAGATTGCCCTTGCCATTCCTGGCAAGACGTTTCCTTAAACTTAGGAATTAGGAAACTTTTAGAAAGAGCAATTCGTAACTAAAAATGACAAATAAACTAAGATAGACAGATCTAAGAGGACTTGCCTAACTTCACTTTGCAGACAAGCAGAACCATGAAAATATTCCAGTTTCTGATGGCCTAATTTTGTTTTTATTATATTATACTATACAGGCTTTATATTTCAAGTGGTGATATCATAATTGATTCCTTGATTACAATCTGGTAACTAACTAGAGAAAAAAACCAAATCTGAATTAGTGAAACACACACACACACAAAAGGTTAAAAAAGAAATTAACTTACACAATTATCTTCTGTTTTGTATTTATATTCCACCTCTTTCATATTTTTCAAATTCAGTGTCTTTGCTCTGTAATCAATACATAGAGAAAAGTCTGTACAGTAAATCATTAGTAGTCTTGAACAGAAACAGACACACACCCCAAACTACAGCATAGCAGTTTAAAGGTCCGACAGTGCAATCTGTGTGTGTTTTTGTGATTACAGACCTTATCTTTTCTGATAATCATGCACTTAAAGAGTGAAAAGCTCATTTTAGAATTATGATATCACTTTGAAAATATGAATAATGAAATTCTCTAGTGAAATAAGATTTTAATTTTAATTTTCGTTAGCTGGCTGGAGAGCTACACTCAAGTCAAGGTAGCTCATCTATAACCTATAGCTTCAAAAGTATAGAAGTTTAATATTTTTTAACCTGAAAAATTATATTGTAAGGAAAGTGAAAATAAGTATGTAGAATAGCTGTGGGTCATGAAAAATAAAGGTGTTTTATTTGTCACTGAAATTGACACATCTTTGTATGCCGAAGCAAAACATTGCACTCTAGCTATCAAAATGGGGGACTTACTGGACAGGACCAGTATCCCTATGCTCTCTACACAGTGAAAAGAGAACGTTGCCTTGGAAAGGGAGCTCAGCATAGGATCTGCTGATTCAATACATCATTTGCAGGAGCACATTTAACTGCAGAAGACTGTGGAACTAGCTATCCTCTGAGACAGGTGCACCAATATACAAGGAGTATTTGTGTTGCCCTGGTTTTTGCTAAGCCTTCTGTTTTTAACCTTGGAGTCAGATTCTTTCACACAGTTTCATGTAAATAATAGCCAATGTTTACTTAACGGTATTTTCTGTTTTTCATTCCTTTTGTGATAAGAGAACTTTGATGAGCATCTTTCTTCTCCAGTGGGATTGAGAAGGAAGTGACATGCTCTCCAATCCCTTGTGGAGTTGGGACGTGTATAAGAACGTGAGATATGTCAATAATAAACATTATTATTCCCTCCTTTCTGCTGAACCTGGCAGGCGTGAGAGCCTCTTTATTGTGTCTTCCCAGACACATATTTGCAGGTATTGGGGCCAGATAAATGAGCCTTGCAAACATCAGCTGTGCTTTCATCTTTGTATAAATGGAGCTGTAGCTGCTGCTGGTTTAAATACATTCTGATACGTAATATGTACCACATTAATACTCTATCATCTGAACAGAAACTTTACAATAAATAATCCATGGTGTTTTCCTTGCTTCGCTCCTGCTAACACTTTTGCTCATGACTGCATGGCTCACTAGACATTATCTTGCTAACCCAATCTGTTCTGTGTCAGTTTTAAGGCTGCTGCCTTGTTCGGTGTGTTTAGATGGCATGGACAAGCATGTGCAGCTTGACTGAGGAACAGAGAGATCTACGGGAAGAGCCTTATTTACATTAATTAGTGCAGGTTCAGACTGAGATCTCCACTAGATGAGGCGCTTTTGTGTTACATATCCATCCCTTTCTGCTGGAGAACTTCTAACATCCAGGCTCAGGGTAAAATCAACATGAAAACTTGCCTTTAGCTTTATTATCAGATTTTACCAAAATTTTAGTTTGCTGAGTAGCACAATGTTACCACAAAGGCAGTGATTGATTCAAGCAGAAACTGTCTCCCATAATTTTTAATTGCCTTGAAATTTTAAACTATTTTTATGCTGGTTCTGCAGCTTATTCTATGAGAACCGAGCTGTGCACAAATGTCTAACACCATTAACTTTAACAAGTATTTAATCGAGCTGTCTATATTGTGCTTAATTACAGTGGGATTCAATGTCCATGCAAACAACTGCATGCAAGTAGCAATAATTTCCAGGACTGGTGAGCTGTGAATTAATTCTGTAGCAAAAATAAATTGTGAACCTCAGCTATATTTCCCTTTACTCATGATCCAAAGAAGCAACTGTAATACATTAAAAAATCCCCAAACTTCTGATTGCTCTAGTTTATTTGTCCTGACTTTTCTAATTCATACACAGAACTTATATTTTGTTAGACATTAGAGTAGTTGTACAGTTATGTTTCACTAATCTATATTATATTGTCAACTACCAACTCCTGTGCAACACAGTACCTAGGAGTATATAAAGGCTCTTAGTTACTTAACCTTGCCAGACATACTTTCTCCTCAAGGAGCAAATAAATATCTAATGGAAAAAAGTATTATTAAACTTCTTGTTGATTTTATGCTAGCTTCACATAATTAATCATACAGATGTGTAACAATAAATCACAAAATAATGCCACTTTATAAAATGTTTTAGAGATCTTTAGTCTACAGTAAATGCACAGATGTGACTTTTCCTTTTGAATTGTCTTATCTTGCAGTTTTCTGCAACTAAAAAACCTGAAGTTTAGTTGTTAAATTTAGTATACCATATGTCTATCCTAACTGTGAAGCAATATGCAGAGAGAATACGTAATGATGTGCTAGTAGAACATTTCAATAAATTGTTTCTTACCTGGGAAAGCGGAAAATCATGATTACTATAGTGCAGACAACGCCATACAACAGTCCCACGTTAGCAGCAAAGCATATTGTAAACACATAGGTACTAACCCATATGCTCTTTAAGGAGGGGAGCAAAAAGAAGTTAATAGTTTCAAATTTTATAACAATGTGCATTTTACAAATCAGAAATAAAGATTTTTTAAATTAAGATAGTTTCTCAGATGTGAACATTTGGATCTTTGAACTGGCAAATACTGAGGACTGAATTAGCAATTAAAATAATGCCTCCTCATGGGAGACCACAAACAGCACGGCCCATCTCATCCCAGTGCTCACAGAGATTCCTTCCAGGGTTACTTAAAATAGCATTTGTGCATGTGCTAACAGCTTAATTCAGAATGAACTCAGTTGTTTTGGAAAACATGTACTTTATTTTTCACATTGCAAATTCTTGTCACCTTCTTCGCTGCATAGATTTTAAATCCTCCTTTCCTTTCACATAATGAGGTGCCCTAATGAGGTCACATACAGAGAGCTTTTCTCCCACTAATCATATAAGTGGGAATTATAATTTGCAAGGAGGCTGATTAAAAGTGGCATTTATCAGAGTACAGCTGACTAAAACAACTTTATAACAAATAAAAATTACTGGGGAATTAAGTCCTTCCAGTGGAAACAGTGAGATTTCATATTACTTCCCCATCTTTCAATATTTGATTACTGAAACTTTGGATTCATTTTAAATACAATTTAAAAAAATACACAGAAGCATATCTGAAACTACAGTTACTTTGAGAAAAATTTTAAAATGTTTTAAAAAACTTTAAAAAACTTTAAAAACCTTTCACATTTCAATTTTTCCTTAATTATTTTCTTAGCAGAAATGATCGCTTTTATTTCCATACTACAATGAAATGTACATGCAGATTTTACAATTAAAAGTACAAATTACTTGATTTCCTATACCAACCTAATTGGTATAATAAAGCACGTATTTCTTTCCTTGAGGGAGTCTTAAGCAAAGACTGCTATCTAATATTTCTATAAAAGGTATTAAAGAAGAATGGAAAGTATTTTCACTCCTCTGGATATACAGATCCCCACAGGTGCCTGTTTCAAGATTTACAGTGCTTCTTGTTCATGTTTGCAGAGTAACAGATCACATTACAATGGCACAATCAATGTTAAGATTATCCTTTCTGATGCTTTCACTTAACTCACAAAAGCCAGAGACAATAGAATACTTTCAGCCCAACCACAAGAATTTTGCTTGAGCAGATTTCAGAACTGTTATTGTATGATTTATAAAATGTAAGTCATACCATACCAACCTGTGCTTCACAGAGGACAGAGTGTTACATGAGTCTATCAAGAAACCTTTTCCTCCCTCATCTTCAAAATTCCTAAGTACTGCAAAAGCTTTTTTCAGTTTCTTCAACAGGATGGCTGCTAGGCAAACAGGTAGTTCATCCTCTGAAATTGTCCTCAATCACCAGTTGTGTTTTAACATGACGTCTTGTACAAATTGTTGTGCATATATTTGCAAAGACTACCTTTATCAGCAACAGATACTGAGTTTTGATTAATGAATAAGAAAATAATGCTGCAATTTATAAATCAAATATACATTTATAAAGAAGCTTACCTGGACATGAAAAGGCTAACAGAACTACTACAAACCTGAGAGATCAAGAATTAGACTGTCTTAATAGGGCTGAATCCTTGACAACACCTGAATCCACTTCAGCGCCATCCAGTTAAGCTGCAGACCTGAACCTTATCACATCTAACTAAATCACTGCTGCAGACCTGCAAAATTCTTATGTCCCAGAAGAAAACAGGAAGCGTAAAAACCCAATACAACGTCTGCATAGGGAGAATCAAAGCCAGAAATGTTTAAGTACTGCTGAGTACTGAGAAAGCTAGTTAAGTGCCTCTCCAGCAGTCTAGTATCTTACATCTTAACTGTAATCAGAGACTGCCATTGTTGTAGAGCCTGAGCCAAAACAATCATATTCTCATTAGTCAATCACCTTTTCAGTGCTTTGTATTGGCCTGGAGTCAGTACTTCTTTAATTAGGGTAGCATCAAACTTGTAGAAAGAAGTTATGTTGATCTGATAGACTTTTTATTTTTTTAAATTCATGGCTTATTGCAAAGTTCAACAAAGAAGTCATAAAGATATCAAAGTTTTCCTTGGCAATTTACTTCAAGATGATCATTGCATACTCCAGGACAGATAGAATCTAATCACTCTTCAAATCTTAGCAATAATGTGTTATAGGCACATGTTAATATCAAAAATCAAAACAAAATCCACCTTCAAAGTATCCTTGTATTGTACTAATTTAAAGAAAAACTCTAAAGAAGGAGAAAAGAAACAAGCAGATGAAATGTATTTATGTCAACCCCTGTATATATCAGAAAGTATCAGAAGCACTGAGAGGTACAATGACTGTGTCCATCTGCATCCACCTAGGCTTTTCATTTCATAGGGTCTAATCATCCACCATTGATGACAGTCTAAAATCAGCATTTGGTAGGAAAAAAGCATATAAATAAGTTGCAGAATACTTTCTGAACCTAGGGCTAACAATGCAGTGCTAAGGTATGGTGATAATAAATGCTTGTGTGCCAGTTTGAAACCAGATTATGCACTTCTCTATTTCATTGCAAACTGAGGAGGTGATCAGCTATCACCTGAATGGGTTGGGTTCCTTGCATTTAAAGATCTGCAACACTGCTGTCTAGTTTCCTACCATAATAAATGGTTATCAGGATTTGGGTTTCAGGATGAAGAAAATTCAGGATGCAGTTCATCTAATTCCTACCTGGTTATGCTGTTGCTTAATGAAGGAAGAGATGAACACAACTCGACTGATCAGTTCTGTACTATCTGTAATGTGAGGCTGTGATGAGTTCCTGAGATAGAGGCCCACGCTGCAGCCACCAGCATACAGCCAAAAGGAGAATCCCAGTAAAGTCCTGCTCATTCAGGAGCTGTCTCAGCAGGGAAGGTGCTGGAGTCCTGCAGGAGGCTCTGGCCCTAAGGACTGAGTGATATGGCCATGCCCCCACATCCTTCTGCAGACAAATAACTAACGTGTGCATTCATCCTCAGCACACCCTTCGTCAAAACTTAGGATTCAAATGAAGACCACCACAGCATAGAGCAGGAACTGCTTAATGCACTTAGGGACATGGTTTAAGGGTAGACTTGGCAGTGTTGGGTTAATGGTTGGACTACATGGTCTTTAAAGTTCTTTTCCAACCTAAATTATCCTGTGATAATAAAGTGGTATGGTAGTTCTTTAATATACTTTTTCACAGACATTCTCTCCACAGTGGTTGAGACAGTATTTGTTTGCAAACAGCCCTGGAAACAGAGGGACTGATATTACTCTTTTAAAATAATTTATATGGTAATCATACTTTCAATGGCTTAAGCATTTGCAAATTCCTTCCCACCCCACTGAGACCAACTACAGCACAAGTAATATAACTCACAGTAGCATATTCACTAATGCCAGAAGAATAGAAGATCTCCCTAGGATGTCATAAGCTAGAGGCACTGATGTAAAATTATTCTCACAGAAGAGATGGTTTCCTACTTCGAGGAAAATTGTTTATATAGCAGAGCCCTGAGAGCTTTCAGAGCCCTCTCATGAATCAGGACCCATGTGTGATGAACAAATTTAAAAGGCCATCATCTTCCTGAGGGTAATATGGGAAGAAGTTCTAAAAAACCCCAAGAAATTGTACTAATGAGCTCCAAAACTTTCAAGGAAGACCCTTTCTAGGCCCTCTCCTCTAAATATTTTGACAAAATAGATTGACAGGGTGTTGGGTGCATTTCTCAGAAATTCACAATGGCAAGATCTTGGAGGATACTTGTCAAAAATTAGACCCTCATTCTTGGATCTATCTTAATTGCTGAATTAGTAGCATTCCTTACATTCTTTAATATTAATATATGTGCATACAATTACAATTCATGCATCCATAACTGCCTGTCAACAACACCATGTTGAGAATGTGTAATTTTAACCATAAATTCTTGCCTTTCTTCCTGCCTGACAAGTCAGGCATGCAACCTGGCTTTGTCTCAGCTGTAGACGTCAAGACGTACGTGCAACCTTAAAACATTTTTTTTCTCTTTAAATGCCAGAGTATTTCATTGCTGAACTTCTCAAATCCCTGCTATATAATTAATTCATGAAAATTATCCTTATTCTATTCTACTTTTTCACTTAGAACACTACCCTCTGAAATACCCTTCCTCCGTATTTGGTTACTTTCAAGTCCGACTGTTAACAGCAAAGAGAACATTTTTCTTCAGCAGTCCATTGCCAGGCAGTACCTTTTGCCTGTCTTAAAAGGCTCCTTATCTGTGATGCTGAGCCTTAAAAGCAAGAGTTAACAAGAACTTCACTAGCCTTTTTTAGTGGTACTAGCAAAGTGCAGTGTCAAGCTGGAGAATAAAAATGGCAAGTTAGTCAAGTGGGCCTGCATAAGAAATTAGGCTTACAGAAAGGACAAGGAAATTGACTTTTGACCTGAGGACTTGAGAAGTGATATATATTTACAGACTAATGCCAGGTTAACTTCCTGGCAGTTCCCAGAAAAAGAGGGGGAAAAAAGTCAAGACAAATCACTCTCAATTATGCATATAACATATATAGTGGAATGGTGTAATTATTAATCTGAGGTTGTTGAAATCACCCAACCAAGGTGTAGGGACTGACAGAAGATCTTAACTGAAGCAGGAGACATTTGAAGTTCACATGGATGCTATGAATGGTAGGAAAGAGATCTCTGGAATAAAGACAGTGGGGTAGTAGCTGGAAAGCAGTCAAATGTGAGTTGAGAGGTGGGATGTAAATCTGAAAGAAAAAGCCACCCGTGGCTGAAAGAAGAGATTTTATAGAAACACAGAATATCCGGTGGTAGAATGAAACAATGAAGATCCTCAAGTCCAACTCCTGAACAGTATCTTACCTTCTACATTTAAATGGATTATGTTTATAAAGAACTAATCAACAAATAAATATTATTCATCCCACTTGTGTTTAGTGAGAAGTGTGAAGGAACAAGGTAACAAACTTCATAATATTCCACTTCCACACACCATCATTTGCCAGACTTATAAGCAAAACAAACCTGACTTCAATGCTACATGACACACACCCTTCAAAGAATCAGTTCCAGAAAGGACAACTGCTAATTATTTCCAAATGTTTTGTTAGGGTTTCTATCTGCAAAACACTTTTGATAACCTGGGTGATGGAATGATTCATTTCCAGTGTTCTGTCAATTGCTGGGTTGAGTCTTTTCAGGCCAAAATAACACCAGTGTAGTTACACAAATCACTGGCCTTGGTGGGGCTCCTCAGAGCAGGCAGCAATGCAAGATCAATGTTTATAGCTGTACTTTAAACTATGCTATTTAAAGCAAGATGATTTATCCTGCCAAGCTAAGGGCTGATGGTAAAACTACTTGAAGATAAATCATTGCTCAAGTATGTTTAGTCAAAAAGATGAACCCAGCAAACTGCCCCATTCTATAACCTCTCTTAGAAATGATGACAGATGTCAGAGATGGAATAACTAACCGCTTACACAAACTTTTCTGCCAAAAACAGAAAAGCAAAAAAGCAATCAGGCTAGTCTATCTGTGAAGATGCATCGAATCTAGTGAGATTGCAGAATATCCTGCTGAAAAACATAACTACTTATTATCTCAATGAACTGATGGAGAAGATGTATTTCTCTCCCGTAACCACCAATATTTTTAAGTCCTTTTTTCCCAAAATAATTCTTGATCCATATCATCCACCATTTCTGTCACTGACAATATGGATTAAGCCGAAGATCAAATACAGTACAAGAGATAAAAAATATTTTCAGAATTTTACTGCTTGAGGAAGAAAAGACTTCATGAAAGATGGAACTTTTCTTCTGGAAATACAAAAGAAATCTTCCGAAACAAGTTTTCTCCACCTCTAGTTTTCTGCAACTAAATGCAAAAAATCTCACAGTCAAACAATGTTGTTTACTTGGCTCTGTTTCCCATACTGAAAGCCAGTACTCTATTTAAAAAGTTTTATTCAATCTAGACTTAACCATTACTGCTGTAGAATACTGGTGAAGTCACTGGTGTAGTCGCTGGTGAATTCAACAAAGTCCAATATTAACTCCAATTACCTGTATATCCCACCACAGAAAAGGACTATAGGGCCAAAATACCTTTCTGAATGTTAATTAAAACATATGGGATGTCAGCATGTATGCAGTTATGTAAGTGCATAGAAATTTTGGTTCCACTAATTGGCCATTACATCCAAAATCTCCCACAGAAGAGAAGTCCAGGAGTCTTCTTACACATGGATTCATCTTCAGTATTTGCTAGGAATTCTGTGTGAATTCTGTCAGACTATTTAGACTTTGCATTAAACTAGATTTTCATACTACATCTCTTTTCACCTATCTACTACTTCTGACGTATTCCTCCTCTCACAGTGCAGAATCTTTCACAATGTCCAAACAGCAGATATTCCATTGGCAAAATCTGGAAGAGTCAAGGCAATTTACCTACAACAGCCCTCAATATATATCTTTCTGCATCACTAGTGTTTCCAGTTCTGTTTTACCTGTATGATTATTCCATATTCCCAGAGGAGGAAGATACCAAAATCTCTTCAATAATGCTACAGTAGCAAAAGCATGTTAAACAGATAGAGAAGACGTAAAAATTAGACACATATTTGCTCACATTAACTTGATGTTTGTATACACATCTCTAGCATTAGGTTTGATTCTTTATTATTTGCTAAAATATCATTTTTATTACAACTGATATTACAGATGCTGTTCTTCTGAGCTGATAGTGCCCAAAAAGTACTACTAATAATACCTTGCACTTGTCTCTTTTAGGGCCACAGAACTATTAAAGTTTAGTTAACAGGTGTTTGCCAAACAGTCCCAGGAAAAGCTCCTTAGATTAAGTTTTACTTACCCAGTCTATTTTATCCACTTTCCAATATTTTTTTAAGTCACGGAACTGCATTAGCATTCCCTTCAAGCCCACAACAATAATGCTTGCTAACACACACTGCAAAGACATAAAACAAAAGCCATTTAGCAGAATTGCTAGTGAAAACAAATTTTCTGCTGTTTCTTTCATTTAGCAGTCAATATCATAATTAAATTACAAATAAAACTGGTAAGTGTTTGGGAAATGGGATAAGCACAGGTGTCCTTGTGACAGATGCTAACAGCATCAACCCCCATACCCTCTTTTTTTTTTGTGAAGGCCATCTCCAGGCTAATTGTGAGAAAAGTGACAGAAGGCTCAGGACTACCCAAGACTCCTCCATGCATCACCAGACCGGGTACATTCTGCCACGGTCTGAAGGACACAAAAGCACATCAGCACTGAACTTGTCTGCAGTGAAGAATTTTAACTCCCCTTCCTCACTTCCTTCGCTTTCCCCAGAGATGGCCTCTAGGGCAAAAGTCCATTAATTTTGAAGCAAACAAAATAATTTTTTGTTCTTTGAATCAGGAAGGAGGAGGAGATGGATGAAGAAATCATCTAGAGCCAAAAAGAATGGTGTACAAATCGATGGACTTGCAGTGCATAGATGGGCTGAAAAAGCATATTAGAAGAGAAATAAATTATCAAGAAAACAAAACCCAAAAAGTATTTTTAAAATATGGGGGGGAAAGCCTACAGGAAACCAGTCAAAATTCACATATAATCCATATAAAAACAAATGAAAGTAGGGAAGAAGTATAGCAAAAAACCAGGACATATTGAGCACCCTTCTTCAAGTGTCCTTACTTTGCATGGTTAAAATAAGCTATAAAAGGATCTGTGTTTGAAAAGTGAGAACTTCCATGACACCATGTAAACAATAGCACAAAGTAATTTTAAAACATGGTTGAGTTAAAACTTCATGTACATACGTGGCAGAATTGTGGATAATTTTGGAGCTGTATTTTGCAGCTTTGACATGCCTCTAGTTAAAATTAACTATTAATTTGTAATACCAAAAGCTAGATATAGCTTATGTGAAAAGATGCCATCCTGCTTCATAGAGTCATAGCTTAGATGTATTCCATGGCAGAGATATAATAATACTTCATAATCTTTCTGTAATTAAGCTTATATCACTATCTAAAATAATTTGTGTCAAATTTATTTGAAAAGCAATGTTTTATATCATATGCATATCTTGGAGAAATATCATGAATCTTCATTAATTTCTACCACACTTTGTCAATTTACAAATCCACAGCATGGATGTGTATTTTTCATAAACTACATGCCAAAAGTAAATAGAGAAATTTACTTCTATAAGCTTACATGATAGCCTATATATGTAACTGTATATGTCTAAAATCTTTATGTCTTATGCTGTCACCTTTGTATTTTATGATTTCAAGATTTGTAGTGCCTTGACTATTCTTAAGCCACTGAAATTAAATGGAGCTGTTTTAGAGGTTGCACTATCTTTCCGTGAAAGAAATTGTCATTAGAAAATGTTTGCCATCTTTTAGTCTTTAAAAAGGATAAATATAGTACCATAGGAAGCCAGTACAGCAGAGGTCCAATTGCATAGATCACCACAAGAATTAATACACAAGAGATAAGGCACGCCACCTAAAACAATAAACAAGAATTGCAGATCATTCAGTCTAACAACAGCAACAAAAACAACAAAAGAAATTGTGAAAAGGAGAAATTATAAGGTATTGTAGACAAAGTCATGAATCAGATGTTGAAGGTGTTAGCTATTAATGTATCTGTGGATTGCAGATGCACATAATTTCAATTTTAATATCTGATTATTACCTTTAATCAACTACAGTGAAAACAGAGGGAGAGAACTCAATCTCTGTGCTTGACCCTGCTGCCAGCCCACTGATAGAGATCAGAGCATCACTTGCACACTTGGTTATTAAATGGAACGTGTGTGTGCAGGATCTCATCCCAGAAGTTTCTCAGCACCCACTGTCATTCTGCAACTTATTTATAGCCATGCACCCTATGTTGTAGTAAATAACAGATTTGTCATAGCACTAAGCAAGAATTATGTATGCTATCATTTTTTCCACAAGAGAAGACTTCTAACTTCTTTTGTTGGGATTAACTCTAAAAGAAAACTGTTTTTAAACCAGAAACCACTAACAATTTCGTTTTAATATCAGTGTATTTATTTAAGAAAATGTAGGCACAATTTAAAAAAATATATGAAATATTACAATTAATGCAAGTAATATAAATTCAGAAAAAATATGGTGTAATAATTATACATTTCTTCACAGTACTGATGGTATTAATCTGATGAAAAACTAAAGTAAAATTGCACTGTCCTATTCCACTCTGAGTGCTCACTCAGTACTTCTGTTCCTATACATGTACAGTTCAGATTCACAGAAGGTTTTTGACGATAAGTAGACAGATGCTCCCTTTATTTTTATATTGATAATATGTTTCTTTACTAAAATAATTAGGTTTCATTTTAAGAGACAAGTTGTTAAAAACAAAACCAGACAAGTTGTTAAAACACTAGAAAATTAAAGTCACGGTGTACTTAAAAATACCATCAAGAAGGATAGACAGAGTGTTTACAGAAAAAGGGACAGAAAATCTGCTGGTAAAGTCACAAGGAACTTTTCCCTCTTTCTGCCTTCGTGAAGAGCAAGAAAAAAAAGTGTTGATTCTATTTGAAGGACACTTCTAGTCCATGATAGAGTTCCTCACTTCTGTTTTCTCCCAGGAAAATATATTACTGAGGAACAAATGACAAAACTGCAACCCAGGTATAGCCACTTGAGAAAAAAGGGCTGCTTTGTGCCCCTGAAAGGCTCTCTGCATTTCTTCCATGCCCTATGCCCAACTGCCTTCCCTCTATGTAATTACAGCAAGGCTTCTTTTTGCCTGTGACCTGACCAGTATTTATAAGTGATGATCTTCTCATGTCTTCATTCTGCCTAGACAGCCACAAAGGAGAGGATTAAGCTGATGTGTTGCTTTCCAAGAAGGCAGAGGAGAGATTGTTATGCCTATTAAAATACTCTCATAGTGCTAACTCAGCCATACTGTGACTTTTAGATGCAGGCACTGCTATGCTGTGAAACCAATGGATAAACCAAGCAGACTTTTACCGTGTGTTTGCTATCTTGAAATCAAATTACAGTGGTTTCTTTTTCCATTTCATGTATTTAATAACATTTTATCGGGGTCTTTACCTACATGTACCAGAGCCAAAGTGTTCAAATACCCTATATGCCTTCACGTTAGAGGTCTGCAGTTCACCTCAAATCTTCCTTAGAAAAGTCAGTACAAAATGATGCACTACAACTGCAAATTGTGCAATCAATAGATTAAAAGGTTACAGAAGAGAATGTCTGTGAGGATGATGGCACATGGTATGACACCAAATTCAACTAAAATATATGAAATAACTAATAGCCAAGTGGTAGCTAAAATATTTGCATATAAATACTTTTCAAGATTATTATTTTTTTGATCATTCATTATGATTAAGTGAGTTTGGAGTACTCTGTAGGCTAATTAGCAAGTATTTGACATGTAGAGTATTGAAGTAAAGCCCTGTATAATTCCTTGATGTTGTGGCATCTGCATGAGAAATAATTGCAGGACATGGCTGAGGAGAAACAGTTCGTATGGACTGCACTTAGTCTTGGACCTCATGAACCTTTTCCTTGCAGCTAATCTCCTCTATACAGGCAAGAGCAACAGCTGTGAAATGACAATAGAATCATTGAATCATAGAATTGTTAAGGTTAGAAGAGACTTTTAAGGTCATCTAGTCCAACCTTCAGCCCAGCATCACCACCATGTTCACCATTAAATCATGTCCTCAAGTGCCATATTCACACAACTTTTGAAAACTTCCCAGGATGAACGGCAGGTGGCTCTGCCATTGCTCTGGGCAGTCTATTCCAATGCTTTACAACCCTTTCCGTGAAAAAAATTTCCTGATCTCTAATCTAAACCTTCCCTGGCTCAACTCGGTCGTGTTTCCTCTTGTCCTGTCACTTGTTACCTGGGAGAATAGCAACAAACTCCGAAGGACACAGCATTCACATGGTGGATTGCCACTGAAGGGCCTTTGAGTTTCAGAGGAAGAGGTAGTGCTGTGGGGGTGCCCCAGGCGGTCACCGTTAAATGACAGCAATTACAGTCCCCTCTTTCCTGAGCAACTGTAATTGGAACTTGTGGGTTTAGTTTCCTACAGCAGGAAATAGCCAAAAAAAATCCTCAAAAATCTAAATGTCATATCTGTGGGCTCAGTGTACACTGAGGGATAGGACAAGTACACTATGTCACAAGGCAGAAGCTGGGAGATTACTTGTGTTTTTTTAATAAACAGTCCAAAGATCACTTATATTTCATTTTGGAAATCAGATAGAAGCTCTAAATTAAATGTGATTTTTTTCCTAAAACTTCAGTTTAGAAGTTTAGACTATACCATTAAATCCATTAAACACCATTAGAGGGCACTTTCGTTACAATGCTGACAAATTCACATAAACTGAAAGGGCTTTTATGTAGTTTCCCATTGTCTGAAAACACAACTCCGAACTTCCTTGCTGCCACAGACCTTACAGTTTATATTGAATGAAACAGGTAAAAATTAATAAGTGGGACCATTATCTTTCCTAGGAAAACATCGCTGATTGAGTGCAATTTAATGCAGATTGTTAAAAATGACAGAGCAGTCATTCCCAGGACAGGGG
The DNA here is from genome assembly GCA_013397175.1 of Platysteira castanea. Classification (NCBI taxonomy): domain Eukaryota; kingdom Metazoa; phylum Chordata; class Aves; order Passeriformes; genus Platysteira; species Platysteira castanea. The sequence continues at coordinate 272,878 of VYXC01012508.1, read as the reverse complement.
AAAAGGGAGACTAGGGAAATACAATGGATAAATCAGCACAAATTCCAGCAAGCAGCATCACAGCTTTAACTCTTCGATGCACTTCACTCCAGGCCGTTACCTGTGTTTTGGCGCCCGTGCTGTATAAAAGTGCCGTCCGTCCCATCGCTGCTGCACTTGGGATGCAAAAGAAAAATGAAGGAATCACGTTGCTGAGGCCATGAGCCAAAAATTCCTGCAAAGTCGTTAAACAGAAGATGGTTTTTTCCTATTGTTCTGTCGTTTCAATGCCTCTTTCCAACAAAGGACTCCTTTATGTAAATATTAGGAATGATAAAGGATGGACATGTTTTTGAGGGAAAAGAAATCCCACAGGTACATGACAAAGGGTTTCCCAACAGAATTGTTCTCACAACTCAGAACTAATTTGAATGATAGAGCTGTTGAACCAGATTCATCAAAAGCGGGAGGGACATTTTGCTCACAGAATAAATGCTACTGCTAAGTTTTGAAGATGGAGTTCAACCAAAATATTTACATCTTGATCCATGTCTGTTTTTTAACTGGCCAGAGCCCCAAGTACTGGTATATGGAAATTGTCCAGATCATTTCTGGTTTATGACTCACTGGAGAAAGACAGCCACTGATTTCTCTTCTTTTGGAGCACATTTTAGTAAAAGTGAAGTGTGGTAGCCACACTATGCATGCTGTCTTTCATCACAAATGTATTTGGTGTTTGTTCACAGTCAAAATGCAGACACGTCTTAACAAAGATTCATAGAAGAAAAAGTGGAGAAGCCACCTTGTATGTGCAGCCTAAGAAGAACAGTGTTTACTAAGGAAGTGTTTCAATGTGGCCACTCAGCATCACAGACTTTAAGAACTATATTAGTTTGCTGAGCAAAATGGGTAGGAAAAGACCTCAGAGTGCTTAGGACACAAATGGTGCTGTATCCAGCCAGGAAAACCAGCTCATGAGTTTGTCTCCACAGCACAGAACAGCAGCCCTTTAAAGCTGGCTGGGCAGCCTCACACACCCACAAGGCCCGTGCCAAGCCCTGTGCCTGGCCCTGAAGGCAGTACGGCCACACCGCCTCACTGCTCTCCTCGCATGCAGGTTTTGCTCTCTTGCTCCATTATTCGATGCAGACCTACACAGAGTTTTCAAGACTTCAGTAATGAAGCTGTGTAAGCTACAAGACTTACAAAGGTGCAGAAAGATCTGCAGATTGCTGTGTTCCGTGGCCTGCCTTGAAACATAGCAGCATGTTGCCCTGGAGTCTGACCTGCGCTAAGCTCAAGGCATTCTCCCTCTGTTCCCTAGAAACATGGCTCTGAAACATCAACAGACATTCATGGCCCAATGAATTCAAACTGAGAAATATTTTAGGATCTAAATAAACAAGGAATGTTCCCACTGTGTTTTCCAATGACATGAGAATTCTAAAGGACAGGAACAGATGTAGCAAGACCAACCTGTCTAGATAGGGTATCCAAATAGACCTCCAGCTGCAAAATAACTGTTCTTCATTCAACCCCATGTCATTCATCCCAAACCACCTAACAGAAAGGTGGAGGCAGCATTGTCAGCACACAGTACTAGCGCCAGTGATATGAAATTGGGCCTTTCTTACCACAGTGCTGGAATTATCGTCTCCATGGATTTCCAGCTGGCTTGGAGTTACCCACCCACCATGACAAGCAATGTAGTAGTGTAGAGAAATTCCACTTTTATTTAAGCATGTCCTCTGTAAAGTGGAACTCGGAACAGAAAGCTCCTATGGCTATAAATTTGGCAGCACTCTCTGAACTCACCCAGCTTCTTATACACAAATAAACCTTCATTTCAGGTGAGACTTCTACTCGGCATAAGTATAAATAATTTCCTCTTATAACATCAGATAGGTCCTGGGGTATAAGTACCTGGTTTTGTTTTACAATTGCTTTGTTTCACTAACTGGTGGCTGATTTAACATCAGAGCTTGTCTGTAAGAGCTCAACTGCCAGAGGAGAAGCTGTCTCATCTGAGAGCTGTGGAAAATGCTTTAACACCCAAATGCTTCACTGAGCGTAGCATTACATCCTGAAGGATGAGCTTCCCCAAAAGGAGCAGTTCAACCAATGAGGGCATTCTGCAGAGAGAATGTGAGCAAGATTTGGGTGTTACTCTAAACACTAGAAGGCGTCAGGATGCTGTATGGAACATAACTTATCCTACTGGGTGTTCATCTATAATACTTTCCCCAAATGGTGAAGTGATTTCAGGGCTCAGTGACACTAAGGAGAAAGAGCTTTACCTGGTTGTCATCCACAGTGTATTTAAACTTTTTAGCAGAGCCTTGAGCAAGAGCTAGTGAGGCTACATAACCAACCAGTGCCACTCCAAAAGCTTCAGTGACTACTTCAGGCAGGACATTCATGGGTGGTGCTTTTGGTGATGGCAAACTACAAAAAAAAGGACAGCAATTTTTGCAAAACTTGATCCATAGTCTCTCTATACCTTCAATTCATGCAAATACCAGAGAAACAATCTCTACGGGAACAGCTTATCTTTGTGTTATTTGTAAGATGACATTTTTCAATCTTTTAGATTAATAAAATCTCAGTCTGTTGGGAACAGCAGAAGAGAATTTGTAGAAGATGAAACTGTTTCAGATGGAGTATTCAATTTGAACACTTCAATTTGAGAAATTATAAAGAGATGTTGATAAATTAACTCTGTGACTGACAAAATTAACAACCATTCACTAATTTTTTAACATTCAGTACAAGAGATTACTGTATATTTTCTATTTTTTTAATATAGTTGGCTTTCCTGTAAAGTTAAATTAAAATCTTTAAAAAGTTTTGTATTCCTGTTGGTCACTGACAGTACAGACTTTTATTCCATCTAATGGGGATTGCAATGAAACAACTCAAGTTAGGAACCAAACCACCCCAGATTGTCTCTGAACTCTTCAAAAAGACTTTGGTCTTTCCTGAGCACAAATCACACCGTCTGAAAACCAAATTGTGCTCTCTCATGCTCTCCACTGACAAGGTACATATTTCAGGTAAATGTCTTAAGATACGCAGGAATGATCCAGGCTCTGCTTCTGTTTTTTCAACACTACTTGTATGAAGTTAGACAGAAAATAAATTCCTAATTAAAGCTGCAAATACAGTTTACCTATTTATTACACACAGAAGAGGGACACTTAGTCCTGTTTCAGTCCCAGATTCATAGCATGCTCTAAATACTTAAAAACCATTTTCTTTCTCAGGAATGTCCCTTATTTTATTTCTATCAGTGCAAGCTGCCACACATGCACTCCTGCTGTCTTGGACCTGCACTTTGTGAAATTTAGGGGAACCCTGCTATATCCAAGCAGGAGATTACACAACATCTCTGCTCTTTCATACCAACCTGTACATTTTGAGTTTGAACATTTTGTCTTACTACTAATCTCTCTTTCCTGTTAATTATATTGAATTTTTTTTGCCTTCTTTTCAAGGTCACGGAGAAAAGTGTATCACTAACTACAGTAAAAATGTTCTTTTCTAGATTAAGCATAATTAAATCTTTCACATTTCCTCAAAAACCACATTTTTAAAAATTTCTATATGGGTGGAAAGGAATGAAGTGTAGTGATCTACAAATCTTATCTCATTGTTAATCCTTTCTGCTACAATAACCCAAGGAAACCCTCAAAAAGCAGGTTGCAATAATCTTGTAAGGAGTGTCCTGCCCTCCTGTCATACATCATCAAGTACTTAGTACCTACTTTTTATTCCACAAAGCAATAAAAAGTTATGAAAATGTACAAGAATGCATTTTTGTGATGATATCTATGCACATATAACTTGTTAACATGGGATTGAACTGTGAGAGAGTATTGCAGGAGATGGGAAACAAACAAAATAGATTTTTATCATTTCTTATTTCAGAAACTACTTTGACTTTTTCAGAGACTGTTCTCAGAAATAAGGATACTTAAAAACCACAAGCTAATAAAACCCACATTACCCTTTAGGAATATTTCCCACAACTTCTATCCCGTAGACGTATTCCATATCAGCATAGTAGCAAGCAATGGATGTAGCAATTATCTATTGATTCAAACAGAAAAAGATGTTACATTTCTATTGTTTCTGACATGGTCCCTATTACTGCCATACCTAAGCACATGGCACTGTTCATACATTTCTCCTTAGATCAATCCAATAAAACAGGAAAGTGTTCTTAGGATTTATTTTTTTTTTTTTTTGCAGATGTGGAAGAGTCAAAAGAAATTAAGATTTGGACTCAATAATGAAGTGAGACTATAGCGCATTTTGTACATTCTGTGTTAATGAAAGAGATTTGTGTGACTCCCTGTAAAGCCCCAGGAACCTTGGCAGTCAGTGTCCAAAGTCCCTCTATTCAGCGTGTGCCCCAGAACACTGCCATTCCTGTGAGCAGCCTCAAGTAGTTCATCACTGAGGTGCTCCTGAGTAGTCTGATTCAGCATATCTAATCCAGACTGGCAGCGTTGACTTCAGCACAAAACACAGCTGAAGATGTGTCTGCCTCTTGTTTTTATGTTGTAGCAGGTATGGAACTTGCAGAGGGAGTGGAAAGTTTGACACTGAGGAGGTTCAGACTCATTTCCTGTATTTCAAATGAGGTGAACACACAAATACCAATAGAACAGGTATGAGTTCCAGTCCACAATCCTTAGTTTGCTGGTCATTTTATCCAGTATTTTTAAAAAGGTAACACTGAGACCAGGACCACAGTACCTCCTTTTCCAGCATTTTGTCCTTGTAAATTTTTCCAGTAACAAAAGAGTAATTGCTGTAATATACCCTGAAAGCCAACTGTCCTTCATACTTTGTATTTTCTTTTAGAGGCTTGAAATAAAACAGAAATCTTCTGATGGTGATCTGGTGCCGAACATTTGACTACAACTTAATCCTTAAAGCAGGGGTTTATAATGCAGTTGCTAATTTCAATTTTGTCTATACCATGTTAAAGGAAAACTGTTAGTAAAATGATAGAAAGCAATAGCATAGCTATTTAACTTTGTTGTAGATAAATAACAAGCAACATCTAAGGCACAACTACTCAGCACAAGACTTGCCTGGAGTTACAGTGTGCCAGTTACTTTTCATTTTCTACTTCAAACTTCTTACACTTCAATATTGTAGCCTTCGTGTTCTTGTGATTATGTAAAAAGTAGTAAACGTACGAAAAATGTTATACAAATTGGGACCATATGCCATTTCTTTCTTAATTGTTTAGCCGTACTGTTTCCTGTTCTTACAATTAACTTACAGCCATGAAAATCAGCTGTCCATTTAATAAGTGGCGGGTGTGGGTGTGGGTAACTATAGACAGCACAGTAAACTTCAGCAGATTGAGCCACTGAAAGCTTTGTAAGAAAAAGCCCGATATATAATTCTGTACTTACCAAAAGTAGATCGATGGGAAGGACAACTTTAATGTTTCTCCGAAATTTCTCGTTCAGTTCTTTAACAAGAACAAGCACTACAATGCTCAGCAAGGAGAGAAGTAATGCCTCCAACTGAACTGATCTGATATTCTCAAACACATAGGCATAAATCTACAGTGAACAGCAAATAATAATCACAGATCAAAAAAATATATTCTGGATCACATGCTATGGCATCTTCTCACAACTTTGGACAAATAATCGGTGAGAGCTGAATCAGTACTGCAGGATCTGAGTCACTGGACAAGTTTTTGGCCTGTACTTTAGATTTTACAAGGAAGAAAATCCACAAATTTACTTACTTCTATGGCCTTTTGAAAACACACACACACAAAAAAACCCAGTGAATATTTGTATGAATTAATTTACAGATTTCTATTGGTAGAAGCAAGGTATAAAATTTCAATAAATGTGATATCTTTCCCTTTCTTATTCAGTCTCATTTAGTTCAGTGAGATGAGTGTTGCCAAAAATGTTGAGAAAAGTTTCTTGCACAAAGGTTTATTTGTAGTGGTCATAGCATATAACATCCACCAACTCTAGTAGTAAAAGTTATTTCTGAGAAAAAAAATTTAAAAGACAGAGAAGAAGGGAAAAGAGAAGAACAGGAAAAAAGAAAAGGGGAGGAAAAATGCAGTAGTGGCTGGATGGGAAGAGATGCAACAGGAAACTTTCAAGATGAGCATCCTCTTCAGGGCATCCTCTGCAATCTGTGGGACATTTTTCCGGAGTAATTTCAGCAGGCCATCCTCAGTCTCCCTGCTGGTTGCTCTTACCCCTTTCCCAGTGCTCCATGGACCATGCTTTGGTCAGGTCCAGGTGCTGCACACACTATATAGTTGCCAAGCTTGCGTACATATGTTATTGGTTATTTAAATAACTAAAGGTATCTGCTTAGCCCTGTTTGTTTCCTTTTCTGCTGACTGCAGAGTTAAAAAGGAAAGAGGACACTGGATCAGAGCCATGGAGCTGTGAATGAGAGACCTTCAGTTTTCAGCAGTTAATATGTGCTGCAATAATCTGTAAAACAGGTTAGAAAAATATAGTTGGATCTGTGATGAAGAAAGGAAATATAGTGCTGAATTATAAGGAACATGGGGACTAGAAATATGGAACAGGCATAGAAGGACCAACAGTGGTGAGCAACAGGGGTCTTCGATGATGAATACAATGTTGTAAGCAACAGACTCAGAAGAATGCAGGTGCCTTCGTACCAGGACAGATGACACACTGAACTATAATTTTGGCTCTATGCTGAATTTGTGGGTTCAGAACATAAGGCATAAATCAGTATGATAGCAGATTAACAGAAAGTAGTGAAAAAAATTAGAAGTTTGCTGAAACAGTTAGAAGGGGTGAAGAAAGAGAGAACATCTTTCCTGACAAATAAAGAAATAGTGAGATCTCAATCACAACTCATTTTCAGGCTTCATGAAGAAAAGCAACAGTCTATTGCCTGGAAGAACAGCAAGCCATAAAAATAGATAGAATACACATGCTTACAAAAGCTGCAAGGGAAAAAACAAGGTAGGCTCAGTCTCTTGGCTTCTGCATTTAAATTCTGGGAACTACTGTGCATCCTTACATATGAACCATAGAGAGAACAGAAGTTAAGATCTAGGATGTAGACTCACACATCATCACAACTAACTTTTTTTTTAACCCCAGCATTAAGGATAATAAAATCAAGAAACTGAGGCTTGAAATAATAACAGTAATGCATTTAAAAAGGGGTGTTTTCTCTGGCAATGACTAAGAAGACCACCAAAATAAATCAAAAGTGACACTTGTCATTTTATCAAAATAAAGATTAGTAATTTTCTGCTCCAGAGAACTTATTCTCAAATACATGTATAATACTAACAAGTTTTGACAGTTTGGAGCTTAAATACATATATTTATGTTGGACAGGAAAATGTACGAGAAAAATGATCTTAGGAAAGAACCCTCTTCTAGCAGAAAGGTAGTCAATATGATGATAAAATTTATTTCTGCTGTTCTGACTCTGTCACTCATTCATTGAAGAGGTGATGCTCATATTGAAGAATGAGTAAATTAAAATAATTTTCTGATTTTTTCTCTCTGAGAATATTTTCATAATCTAGAAAGGGAAAAAAAACCCAACCTAAATGTGGTTACAGAAAAGTAACTTCCTCATAAAGAGGAAAAAATAGTCCAGTCCTTTGAAATTTAGCCCTTGGAGTTTTGATTAAGAATGTACAACGTAACCCAGCACAAACATTTCTCAGAAACCAGGAAAATATGTTAAAATCAACTTGTTAAGTAATATGATCTAGAAATGTCTTAAATCCAAAGAATGGCAATTAAACCACAGTTTTTAACCACATATTGCCCCACTGTAATCAGACAATATGTGAATTGTATCTTGAGTGGCTTGGACCTAGACTCTGTGCCCATAATTTTCCAAGAATGCATTTTCAAGAAACCACAGGACCTGGCTCAGTGCCCAAGCAGAAGTTATGATTAATTAAGACAAAAGGAGGCAATCTGGAAAACCGTGCTCAAAAAACTCACCAAAGACTGAGCTAGATCTCAGGTGAAGTGACAAGAAAAGGAAAGAAATGGGTTGATTCCTACTTGTTGAAGTCAGAGAGATGTGATTTGTTTTGAAATCAATGCTGTCTATTAAAGTGTCAGCATTAGCTGTCTGTGTTCATGGCATTAAATCTAATTTTCCTAGACAAAGTGAGACAGAAGACTGAGTGAATAAATACAATTTTAGCGAAGAAATATGCACAAGCTTTAAGAATTTCTGTCTTCAAATTGACTAAAAAAGACATTTCCATTTAATTTTAATTACATATCGCCAAAACTTGTAAACCTTTGTCTCAGGTTTTTTCAGACTTCGCAACAGAATCTTTATATGAACTGCCTAGTACATCCTTTGGTGTTTCTTTTGAAGTCATACCCTTCTGTATGTAGTCTACATCACCCAAAAAATGAAAAATAATGGAACTACCAACACTTTGTAGCTCATTTGAATTCAGTAGTCCAAACAGCCCTATCCCCAAAGTGTCTGTAGTACACTGAAACAATTCTAACAATTCTAATGCATAAATATTAAATTAACTACTACGTTAGACTAAAGAGCTTCCCCTGACTAGGTGGCTCCTGGTCAACCATTTTCTGAAAACCCAAAACCACTCAGTTCATGATGTGGCCAGTGAAGTACGGAGACCCTTTCACAAGACAGAAAAAAAACGTGGCTCTTAACAGGAATGTAATCGACATACGCAATAGACATCTCTTTGAACTATGGATTTCACATGGTTCTCTGTCCAGTCAGTTACTGTACTTACCTGAGATCAAACTATAAATCCTAAATCTAAGTACATAAAGCTCAAGCTTGCAGTAGCATCGGCATCTGGTTCAAAAGAAGTACGTACAAATGTTTTAATCAAAAATATAAATTCAGCATTTGCCATATTTTGACGATGCACTTAATAAAATAATTTGAAAATTATGCTGCAGAGTTTAGCTTGATATTACAGTGTATGAAGCAATCTTTCTAATTATATAATTTTGAAAAGTTTTTTAAATCAGCAATAATATATTAATTGAGCTGTTTGCCGCTTGTGCTTTTAATTTTATTGCTAGTTTTGTATAAAGATTCTTAATGGAACCTATGTGACAATATTATGAGTAATCAATGGACTTTTTGATATTCCATGCAAACTTGCACCTAAGTGAAACAAGCAATATCCCAGCTTTGCACATATATATATACAGACACTGAATATTCCTTTTCTCATGGGAAACCAGCCGTTTTGAGGTGATACTGAACCTTGTAGTGGTTTATATTCTAGAAAGGATGTGTATTTGTATGTGTTAATGAAATGCCCTGAGTTGGGGTTTTTTTAATGTATACATGAAACCCCAAAAGATTAGCTCTAAAATGAGTATAGAGGCTGAAGTGAACAAAAGAATTAAAGGAACATGTTATTTAACACAATACATTTTGAGAGTGGACAACCTAATTTCATTTGCAAAAATATTTCATTCTGATATTTGTTAAACAAATACATCACACAGGAGTGAAAATGTACAGGCAATATTTTGTAAACTGTATAGGTCACTGGGTAAAAAAAGGGTGAAAAGAAAGGACTGATAGCAGAATGTGAAGGTTTGGGTTTTTTCAGATAATTGCAGGAAAACCACACAAGGATTTTGCAACAAACTTGCAACACAGACACAAAAGACCCCATTCTGCAAAGCAAGTTTCTTGTATTGCAGTTCATTTTACAGTGTTGTATTTTCTCAGAAACATGTGGAAAGACAAATATATCTATACATAAATAAAGGGCAAATACAAGTATGTTCTTCTGTTTGCAGATGCTGAGTAAAACTTGTTGACACTTTTCTTGTCCTGTGTAAAGTTAGATCTCACATGCAGTATTCCCTCACTATTTTTCTTCTTCACCTTCTCTTTTTCTTGTCCATTTGAAAAATACCAGTTGATGCTGCACTGTGCAGCTCAACTGAAATGTGACAAACTATGTACAAGAAAAACAAAATTTAGTAAGTTACATAAGCTCTGTGTAAACACAAAAATACCATAGGCTCAAGGCCAGTGTACTAGATTTTTTCTCCATATGCAAAGTTCCTTTCTACGTATTTAACCGTGATCTCACATGCTATAAAGAATTCATTTCACTGGCTTGCTATACTTGCAACTCTCCTATCACACTTTATTAAACATTCTTATTCTTGCTTTGCCAACCCAAAAGCTGCCTGAGGCAAAGCAATTGGTTTTGTGAGTGGGAGGTGTTTTGGAGTGGACAAAGAAAAAAATGTAAGCAAATGCACCAGTCTTTGGATTTCAAGGATTTGAAGTAAAGAACATGTCCAGAGAGATAGGCCAAAGTTGTTTTTCACTCTCTAGATACATGTGCAAACTACTTTATGTCTAATTCATATGATTTTCACATAAAACTACAACCACAGAAAAAAATTATTGTTAAAGTCTAGCTCTGGTGCTTTTGACTGAGATCCTGGACCTTCTTAAGGCAACTCATAAGTCTGAACAGATACCAGAAACATTTTAAAGACTTAGATAGTAAAATAGCCCCTTTTTTTATTATTCTTTCAAGTGGTATAGAGTAGATTTTTTTTTTTGTAGGTTTTATTTGATTTATTTTCACACAATTTACAGAGCAATTCAGAACCTTAAAAAACAATCAAGAAAATCTTTTCTTTGGAATATGTTCAAAGGGGTTTGATTTCAAAAGAGAAGTGAAAGGCAAAGAACTTGTTTCAAAGACATTAAAAATACTAGGGATAAGGGAATAGATTTCGTTCAAAGCATTTCAATTACCTCATTTATGATATCATCAGCACACCAAGGTGGAAATATTTCTTCACATTACTGCTGTTCTTTATTATTGCTCAAATGTATATTTTGGTTATGGCTTGGCTGCAGTACTTAACACCAGTCATCTCTACAAGATGACAATATTCCTATATGTAAGTATAGTCTCCATGGAAACGCCATGAAAACGAGGTTATTCACATTTTATATTAAGAATCATTTATGAAAAGGTTTTTTAAATAATAAAAAAAATGAATATATGAAGAATCATTTGTAATAGTCTCATAAGCCAACTACTCATAAAAATGGCTATGACACTTTTAGGTATATCTCTACAAGACAAATGGATAAATTACTTGTGTTTATTACATGCCTCTAATTTCCATTAATAAATTGGTCCTGTAAAAAATTTATCAATTAATTATCTATATGAAAAGTTATCAAATTTATAAAATACTATGATAATAAAATTCTAAAAAGAAATCTTCAGTTCTCATTCAAAATTTCAAATCAAAGAGTTCACATTAAAAATTTGCCAAAATAATACGAAAAAATAAAGCACATAGTAGGGCTCAAAGACATACTCAGTTCGTTTAAATAAGGTGTCCTCATTTAGTAGCTGACTAGAGGAAGTCTCACTATTAGTGCAATGTAAATATCACCTCAGCAAGTAAACACAGTTTTATTATGAGCAAAATATCATTTTGGCAGGTGCTGTTGTAATACTAATAATGCCAAGAGATTATGCCCACAGCATCGAAACTCAGGGCTTGCTGGAATAAGTTACCATCGAGAATATGTTTGTGTCTTTTGTGTCATAAGATTATACAACTTTGCCCCTTAAGGTTTCAGCCGAAAATATGTGCTTTCCAAGGGCTGTAACCATGACAGCAGTGGTGGTGCACCACCCCCTGCCCTTGACCAAACCAGCCAGGTGGGGACGTGTCCTTGACCGTCCCAGGTGCTCTCCCATGATACAGGTGGCACTGTAACAGCAATATCCATTGTCTGGCTGAGGTGGGGAACAAAGGGTGATCAGTCACTCCCTTACAGCCTTGGGACATTTTCTACCTGAACTGTCGCCCAAGCAGAACAGCACCATTGTTGCCGAAGTTCTGGAAACAATTTCTAAATGTTTTGGAAACTCCAGTAGTTGCCAACATGGGTTATGGCCAGGATGGAAACTAACTGATGACTAAAGCAAATCACCTTGTGACCCTGCACACAGGAGTCCTAAGTGAGGCCCTCTGAGCTCTTCTGGGCTACAGTGGGCTGTGCCAACACGTCCTTCTCAGTGGGGCACCTCTCAGAGCCCATGCACCCTCCAGTCTGCGATAGTCTAGAGACCATCGCTTACGGCAGGGCCTGGGCTGGTACACGCACACGCACAAACTCCTCCAGGAGCAACCCCTGCCTGCTGAGAAACACTCAGGCATTTGCCATGAGTATTTCACTGAACACTAGGGGAATTTTTGATGGGCACATTAACACTCACAGACAGGCATGTATATGTGTGTCAGTGTGAAATTATTATGGTGTGAATGTTGTTATCATGAAACTGTAATTAAGCCACTGTTATATTTATGAAAAATCCCATTTAATCACTTCGTAAATGTTAAATTACTTAATGATGAAATTCTGTTAAACCTCTTTGCACACTTTATCTTGTTGTATCCATATCCTTTGCACCCTCACCCTTTTTCATCCATGTAATCCATTCTAAATTGATACTGATGCAATTTTCCTATGTATGCTTCACCCTTGGAGTAAGTAAGAGAGTGAACCTTGCCATTGAACTCTGTTAGAGTCGTACTTTTGTGAGTTCATATTAAGCTCATACCTGCTTTTTGCCAATACCTCTGATGGTGATTCTTTGAGCAGCCTAACCACTGATTTGCAACAATACTGTATGAAATGTTGCATGCATTTTATAAAAACTACCTTAAAGCTGTCCACTTGCAGTGTTTATGGCAAAGTAGTATTGTCATAAAGTAGTAAGTAACATATCTAGAGTAATTTTTGCATAGGAGATGCACAAATCATGGGTCATTTTCCTTTTACGACAATGATGGTCAGATTTCATTCAGCAGCATATGAAGAAAATATCTTTACATTTACAGTTATATTCCTTTCACATGCTGATCTAGGAAGATTGCCCTCCCTGTATGAGTGCATAATGGCTCAGAATAATAAATGGGATTATTGATGCCCTAACACAATCATTTAAAATTAATTACTGTACCCATTCCTGCTAGTTCTCCATCAAGTTTCCCAAATCTCTTCTTAAAAACAGTCAAAGCAAAACGGATGTTCATCTTCTGTTCATTCACACGTGCATAACAAATTCCTTATTCTTACACCGAGAAAAATAGTGTAGTTATTTAATAAAATGTTAGCTAATGAAGTAACCCATCTCTCCCACTGAACTCACATGAAAAAATGCCAGTGGTCCCGACATATATGGCATTTTCATTCCCAGCAGATACTTCACTTGTGAAGTCACAACATGTGTAGCTGCCCCTGTTGTCATCGCGCTTATCACGGGTTCTGTTAACAAGAAAGTGGCGCTGCCCAACTGCAGCGTAAACATCGCTACCTAAAAGGCAAAGGCAGGAGGATCAGCAATTATTATCAAATGCAGCTTCTTGGTGGTAGGACAATGAGCCAGAGTCCTTTTAATAAATTGTAAGATAAATGAGCTAAAGGTACAAAGCAAAAGTCCTTTGATGGACAAATATAGCTGAAAATGGGACCCACTGAAGTTCTGTGGGTTTACCTGCACTATTTCACTCACTAGTTTACCAGATTCTAACACCGGTTTAGTAACAAAAGCAGACTCAAAGAAACTCTCAGTATTCTCTCCTGCTCAAATACGTGAGCACAATAAACACCATAAAAACATCAACTCAACACCGCAACAAGAAGTACAGCAACTCGAAAAGTGAGGCTGGTTCTAAGACTCGTTCCTGCTCTGCTGCTATCCAGCCTAAATGGGCCAAGGGCTGTATCTTGGTCCAGTTTACTGATTGCCACCATGTCACCATCAGTATTCCCAGCATTAATAATATCAACAGACACCAAATTTATGAGGTGCCGTGGAGAGTCTTGTGCTGAGACCTCTAATCCAGGAATTTAAACTACACCAGGATCTACAACTATTGTAGGTATTTCATAGGTATACCATGACTGTGTTCAACTGTTCTGTCCTCTTATCCTGGACTTCAGACATTCTTGCCCTCCCAAGTATGAGATTTGACAACTCTTGATTCTTTGAACAAAGTCGTTACATGACTACAGCTGCTACTGTGGTTTACAGAACGTTTAATGCTTTCCTGATCTACATTAAGTTGCATTGACATTATCTCCTCTTACTATGAGATTTGCAGTTTCTTACTTCTATGGCCTTTTGCATTTGCTGTTCTTCTGCCTGAAAAGTTACATGCTCTTGGCACAGAGTCATTTGTTACAATACTTTCTAAGAGGTTCATTTTGTGTTTATCATACTAAATATCATTATTTTGGAATATATCACAGTCTCCCTTGCTTCTTTTTTTGTTTTGTTCTGAAGCTAAAAGTATCATTTTCAGATGTTATCATTCTTTATGCCTGAACATCATTCATTTTTTTGCGATAAAACTCACCTGTATGCAGTGAGCTTTGAGCATAGTAACACAAAAGAAACAAAAATACCAAAATAAGTGGCTTTTAATTTACCACAAAACCTCTAGTGAGCAATTTCCTCTTCCATTTGAGAGATTAAATCTGAGATTCTTCTTCTATTTCCCACTAATAGCATGTAAATTGCTCTGTACTATGAGCAATTGGAACATTGATTGCCATTCAAGATTGGACTCCAATAATGATAATTACTGTATACCCTCAGTGAGTAGTAATTTAGTTAGTCAGGCCTAAAACTGATAATTACTAATTTCAGATCTTTTGTTTAGCTGTTTGTTCTAACAGTGTGCCTACTAATATATTTAAAACATTGTTCACAGTAGCAAAATTCAATAAGAATTAAATTCTCCCTTCCCTAGTGAATTTTTGTTTATTTTCTAAGATCGGTTTCTATTGTCTGAATGTGAAATTTCTAACTGTGTAAGAGCTTAGTTTCCAGAAAATTAGATGTTTATTTAGCCGTGGAATCAAAACCGCAGAGACAATTCTGTGTACCCCATAATATCACAAAATGTATTAGTTACTATTAGCATTTCAGAGAAAGTTGTTATTTTGAGTCACAGGAAGATGATTGCTGAACTTAGAAACTTCAGCATCACTCTCGGAGTTACTTACCGGTTTTTTACTTTTTTTTTTTTTAATTTCAGCATTTTAAGAGGATGCTTAACAGGTACTAACTAAAAGATCACATTTCAAATATAGTTTTTATTGGTTGCTTGTTACCCTAGGCTATGTAAAATACATGCAAACCATGAGTATGGTTTCAGTTAGACAATTTCTGTAGCCACTCAGTTAAACAAGCAACAAACTACACTTGGTCCCCCCTCCTTATTGCAGAAGGTAGCTCAGGATATCTTGCTCCAGAAACCTTGTTCCAGAAACAAAGGCAGTTCTTCATCAGCATGTACATCCTACTCTTTATTTACATTCTAGCTAAATAAATATGATGTGCACCCATACTCTCCCAGAAGCAGCCAGAACAGAAAACATCTGGGTGGAGGGTGTAATTTTCAGCATAAGCTGGTGTGGGAACCTCCTATTGTCCTTGCAACATGAGTTATGTACAGAAACTGCCTAGATCATGAGGAGGCAAAAAGTTTTGAAACAAGCCTCCCAAATCTAGTTCCATGTGAATTTTCTTGACAGACATACTTAAAATTATTAGCATTTACACAGGCCAAGATTGATTCTACAATTAACCCTCCATGCTGGGCAACAGCCACGTAAGCTTGGCTGCCACTGCATTTTGAATAAACACCATTTGAAACTGAGCTAAGCTGACACCACACAATTGCATTACATTGCATTATATCATAAAATCTTTCACCCAGTAACACTGATCAAAATGTAGAAAGTTAAATATTCTTAAAGAAATGTCTAACAATCTGCTTTATCTTGGCTATGGCTGTGATGCTCATTTTTGCAGGTCTTCCACTTTATTTTCTGGTATGTTGTATGATTTGTTTTCCTTCCTGATGTGGACAAACTGCAGAGAAAAGACACAGTGAAGTGCTAAAACAGAAAAAAAAAAAAAAAGGCAAATATTTTTCTTTTTTCATTATTTCTAGTAATACTGGGATTTTCTTAAACTGTAAAAAACCCAAAATTCTCACATATTTTAGAATTGTATCCAGAATTTTTAATTTTTAAGAACTTAGTTCCTAGAAGATAAAAGCATATTTCAGGGAAAGAACACGTGCAGTATAAAAATGGTTTGAAAGGAACTTGGCTATTGTTTATTTGTGTGGCATTTTCAGTACATAACACCATGTAAAAAGGATCATTAAGAAGTAACTTTCTTGTGATGAATTTCGCTTTCACCAGGTATACATTCTTGAGTAAATTCACGTAAATGAAATCAAGACTTTTCAGAGAAAAGAAAAAAAATATAAGCGAAAGTGAAGGAAAGCAGCCTTGAGTTAATGCACAGTAAAGGAGAAAAGATCACGGAAACAAGGTATACAATGAAGTTATTAGAAAGAAGTGGTGGAAGGTGTGATTTCTTAAAAAAAAATAGAAAAAAAAGAAATACATTTCAAATTAAAAGAAAGATAATACAAAGGGAACCTTTTCTTGTAGTTGTCTTTCCTGCTCCATAATTTTACTCTGACAAGTAGAAAAGAATGGGAATTTAGCCAGAAGAAGAAAAAATGAGCAATTGCAAAAAGCAAAGCCCTCGATGTTCATTAATTCAGAACCTTTGGTCCTTGTCCACTTTCAGTACTTTCTTCCCATGACAACATTCTCAGTTTATTATTATTATTAAAATTCCATTCAACATGTAGTCAGTTTAACTTCATGGCCAGTAAAAATTTTTATCATTTAACAGCTCTTTGGAAATCACTCATGTCAAACTTTCTGTCCACAGAAATCAAAACTGATATCATGCTACCTTCCACACAGATTCAGTTTTGGAGGAGAGATTTTAAACCCCTCAAAATTCCACTGTACTGGAAGCGTTTTTTTCACGGTTATAGCAAACAAAAGTGGTGGTGCCCTTCCTGATAGTTTGCTGCATGGGCTGGGTAGATGAGGTCAGACATGGGGAACGTCTCTTGGAGGGAAACAGTGCAGACTGTGAGCCCCTCAGTTAGTACATTTTAGTGGTTATCCCAAAATCAAAGGTTGCAAAAGTGAAGACATCTGTGGACCCTCTGGGGACAACAGACAGACACAGACAGTTCAGCCCGACTGAGCTGCCAATCTAAAACTCTTCCTGGCCTGTTTCAATAGACATCTAACTGGTAGATAGTGGCTTTTGGGCTTTTGAGTTGCAGCTCTTATGTTCATTCCAGGTGTCTTGAGAGTTTCTGGAAGCTTCTGATGGTGTGCAGAGTGAACTTTCCTCATTGCAGGACCTGAAAAAGCATTTTGTATGGTCTCTCTGTACTAACATGTGGTATGCTCTACCACAATTGTGAGAACCAGAACGCCCACCCAGCCTACTTGTAGTTTTCAAGATACAGAATATGAGCCTGCAAGAAGGTATTTCCACTGTAAAAGAAAAATGACCTTTTTTTCCTGATTATCACTGTATAATAGACTCATGTTTTCACCTCCGGAGGTATGTGTAGCATAGAACAGTGCGGCATCATTTTTCCCACAGAGAAATAGAGATTTGGGCAAGAATATTGCCTTACAAAAACACCATTCTTATTCAAATTTGCTCTTTCGTTATTAAACAAATCAATAATGGACTGTGTAAATTTGTTCTCCTGAGAACCAGAAACATTTTTATTTCCAGCACTGTATATCAGCAATTAATTACATGTTAGTTTTTAAAATACACTAGATGAAAAATTACCGATAAAAATGTTATAAGATTGGAATGCAATAAGAAACTATTTCTCATTTACAGAAGAGTAGACCAACTGAAGTCTAGAACACTGTGGTCTTAAGAGAATAAAACCTCTTTCCTAGGCTAATTGTTTTTTCTCTGTTTGATCTGCAAGGAGCTCTCCTCTATTTATTCAGCAAATCTTAATCTTGAATTTCAGTTTAGTATGCTGAGAGTTTTTTAGAGACACATATATTTATGCAGGCATTCTTGCACATATAATATATTAATAGGGCAAAAAAATCTCACCCAAAAACTCTTTTGAGGATTTTTTTAGTGTTATAAAGGCACCGTCCAATTTTAATTACAAAATTACTCCATAGGTATCTGTTATTTTCCATCATTTTCTCTCCCTATCAATACCTCTGAGGTATTTAATATCAGGGAAGAATTCTATTAACTTGATTTGTTTTCCATGCCCTGTTTATCTTTATAGAGCTGCAACTACACAAACATAAAAAACATCTTAATTATGCCTTCCATTCTGCTTTTAAGAATGAAATAATGAATGCATTATATTAAATGTTTTTGGTAATTACAGTTTTTATTTTATCTTTACTTATTTTCTATTTTAATACTATTTTATCTACAGCAGAACACCTCTTAAGAGAACTAAATAACTTTCCTCTTTTATGAACACTTCTTCAAACATTAGACTTCAGAAGTAGTTTAGGACTCTGAAATTTATTACTAGAGAAAAACTTAAGCAGATGAGCCCCAAATTTCAATTCTTATAAGCTCTACCTATTCTTGTCTTATGATCAGAAAACAGTTCTAATTTATTTCATGTCTAAATGGCACTGAGATTCACAGAGGCTTCTCAGAGTTTGCCTCACACACAAATGCACACTTGTGGTCTCCACTAAACATGAACTAGCCAACAGTAGTTCATCTCAAAAACATTCCCCCCCACCCCGCCTTCCCCCCATTATTCACTATTTTGTATGTTTTCCCTCGTTTTTTAATGTTATTTGCTGATTAGAGTATTTAGCCAGGCTACTGGAAAAACAGTATCAAATTTCTTTTTAGGCCAAGGGTGTTCAGCTCTTTACCTACTCTTCCCAAGAAGGAAACAGCTGCTTTGGCAAGGATTTTTCATCCTTTGTCTGGAGGCTGCCCATGGTATGGATTAGTCACAGCATCCGTTGGTTTTGTGCAATTAGTGGCTGATTAGAGAAATGCATTTTGACTGTTTTTCAGAAAAATTAAAGTCTTATAGTAGATAGCTTAACCCAGGTCTGCTCCCTTCCCAGAGCAGTACCACCCTAAATACCAACTACACTGAAAATATGACTTCTTCTTGTATTTCAGGATGTCTTCAATGAAAAGCTGTTTTCTCAAAATGCCTCACACAATTCTTCTTGTCCCAGAACATACATTAACTCTAGGCTGTTATTTAATTTCTAATCGAAACTGATAAATAGAAGGTGACTGACTTAACTCTCCACTAAGAGCAAGATCTACCCTGTCACCTTATCTGAGGTTTGCAGCAACTGCTAGTTGAGAGACTGGAATCATGATGAGAAACATAGATTCCCATATTTAACAGCACCTGGGAAGATGTCAGAGTTTAATCTCAGCGTTGCTCCAGATGAGTGCAGACTGTGTATCGCAGTAGTAATAGCTTCAATGTGCTTCTTTTAGGAAATAAGTATTTTACTCTGGTCTCCAACCATTAAACTCACAGAGAGGACTAGTGGCAGCACAACAAGCACCAGCTGTGTTAGTATGATTCCAATGCAAGTGACATTATTGACCTTGGAGAGGAGCCCATGCACATGGCACAGCTCCCTACCAGACCTGCTCTGAAGATGCAGAGAGGATTTACTAGTTCTTCTCATTCCAGCCAGGATTAAACAGGACATAGGCTGAGATAAATCAGCTGATGCAATTGAAGGCATGTGATGAAGCAGAACTTTTCAGGACGAAAGAGTAAGAGGTCTAGAGGACTCACATACCTAATAGGATTCTGCAGCCACCAAGCAAAATAATTTCTGCACTGGATTTCAAAGTTAGATCAAATGAGTGCAGGCACCAACTTCGCACGTGAGGCATTTCGGCTTCTCTGGGGATGATGTAGGAGATTTCCAAGCTGTGAGCACAGGACTCCTGCATGAAGAGCTCCATTCATGCTCTGATGTTGCAAGCACCCTGCATAAGACGCAGTGCTGTGCTTCACCTACTGGTGCATTGGGACAGCATGTGCAGGCACAGCCAGGCACAACCTGCACCAGCTCTGTGTTGTTTGTAGGCTGTCCCTCATGCTCCTACCCCAAGCTGCAGTCCAGTGAAAGAATCCTGGTCATAAACTGATAAAAGAATTGTAAAAATGCAACAGAAATAACAATGCTTCTTGGTACTTCCTACTGACTGACACAAGTATATGCCGCAGTTCCTGCCAAGCACGCAGGCTATTGAAGATCCCATTCTGGGCTCCTTTGCTCATCCTCTGCATGGTAGAGGGGTCCAAAGCACCAAGTGGAGGGGTCTGGTTTTCTTTCAGAAGCCCAGGTACTCAGGAGGTGTTGCAATGTCACATGCCGGAACATTTCTTCTATTTTAATATTTACAAGGAAAGAGGGAAGCCTTCTTTGAAGAGCTAAGCAACAGGCAATGGATGAAGTAACTTGGCCCTTGCAGCCAGAATAAGAAAAAAGAAGACATTTAAAAGACCTCTGTTCATTTGAATAAACTTTAGAGAATCATTTGAAGACATCTGTTTTACCATTTCACTTTAATGATGGGTGTGTGAACTCTAAAGAGAATTTAAAGTTTTCCCTACTGTTTTTAATTACTGGCTATTGTATAGTATTTCTTTTCAAGCCAAGGGCAACAGAAACCCTCAGGAATATGTCAGTGCTTACCAGGAGCTGATTCATGTTTGTTTCTGAAGGGGAAGGAAAGGAGATGCCAGCTGCAAGTGAGTATTATATTAGAGCTGACTGAGTGTGGTTTTGCTTCATATTGTAACACGCTAGGAGCATGTATACAGATAATCACTACATCTCAACAAAGGAGTAGCAAATTCTTAAAGCACATTATTTCATCATTTATGACCACTGAGCCAGATGTTTTCATTAGTTTTTCTCAGAGAAGCAAAAAAAGTATTACAAATGTCGTAGCTGTCACAAAGGCAGTACATCAGTAGCACAGAGAAAATGTGATCACCACCAACCTGAATGATTCCTCCTAGAAAGGAAACTGCTGCTGCAACTCCAATCCTCTGCATTTCAAATTCCGACAAACCCAAAATTCCTGAATTATTGTTTGCAGTGAAATTAGTTCTGACTGAAGGAACAAGACGCTCAACTGCATTGGCAGATATTAAGGAAGTTAAAGCAAAAGTTCCTGTAGAAAAAAGCCACACATTAATCACCAATAATTGTATATCTGTCTGTACTCATCACTCATGGTTTCTTTTTCAAAATGGCAATTATGAGTAAAAGTGCCATTTTGTACATTCCTGTCATCATAAGAACAATTTTTAATGTAATTTTTCTATGTAATACACATTTCTTCCCATAAAATACCATTTATACAGGCAAATTAAATGTAAATCTTTTTTTTTAGCACATTCGTTTATACAGGTTTCCAAAAGAGATGCAAATACAACCATTTACAATGATTTCAAGTTATCAGAAATGCTTTTAACTCACCCAGGATGTGATCAAGCAGCTATTTGTCTGAGAATCCCAAGTCACCATTCAAATTTCTATGGCAATTAATTCACACTATATATATAGTACCTAGCCCATTAAATGGTACCTAGCACTCTAATAAATGGAGGCAAATTATGAGAAAAACATTTATTTGCTGAGAGAGGTAAAGCACTTTTAATACCACAAAGATAAATGAAGGTGACAATACAACATTGAAAGACACAAGCATACAGAGCTATTAGAGCACAAGAAATACCTTGCTGTGTCAGACCAATGGCCCAGCACTCTGCCTCCAGCTGTCACAGCCAGAGGTGTTACCTGGGGAAAGCACACAAGCTTGGCCACTTTCAGCCAGCCATTGCCCTTATTGCCAGCATCCACAGCTGTCATGTTAGAGAAGTACTTCCTTAGCTGGCCTGTTTTGATTTTGTTTGTGGACTAGCATTCATGAATTTGTCAAAGATTTGTCTGAAGGTACTTGTAATTTCTCCCTCCACAATGTCCCCCGAGAGCAGGTTCCTGAAGTTCACCATCCGCTGTACTGTTCTCTTTAATCTCTGTTTAAAAAGCCTTTTAAAGCAAGTTCTCTTTGAACTCGCCTTTTTGTACTGCTGCAGGACCTGGTGAACACAGTCCTACCCTCACCTTGGCCTTCATAGAGTAAACCTCACAGCATGAATTCCTCGGCAACCCACCAGGGATACCACCACCATGAAAAATGACCATGAGGTAAGGCTTCATATCCTTCAACCTGCTAATAATTAATAAAAGGACTTTTCTTCTATCACAAGGGCAACTTAGTTTCTTTAGTAACCTTTGGTGTGGGACCTTATCAGTAGCTGTTTGACCATTCCGATATCTTATATTCAGAGTATACCCCTTCTCCATGTGCTTGTTGACATTCATACAGTAGTCTAGGAGCTAGTGAGGTAGGATTTTCCTTTACAGAAGTCACATTAACTCCTCTCCAACAGAGTCTGGTTATACCTATATTTGTTTGTCCCATCCCTGGAAGTGTTCAAGGCCAGGTTGGATGGGGCTCTGAGCAACTTGATCTAGTGGAAGGTGTCCCTGACCACGGCAGGGAGTTGGAACTAGATCTTTAAGGTTCCCTCCAGCCCTGGCCATTCTATGACTGCAAGATTCTATGATTCAGTACTTTTATTTTTATTATCAACAGGTCTGCCGTTCCCACGATTCCCTGCAGAGACCTTCTAACTACTCTGCAAAATTATACTGGCAATTTGATAATCCTGTGGCCTTGCCACAGAAGGTCTCTGTTACCCCTTCGTCAGAAAGGTGTCCTATCAGTTTACTTCTCATTGCCCTGATTTTGGTGTATTTATAGAACCTTTAACTATCAGTTTGATCATACTCTCTGTGGAATTCTTCAAGTTCTTTTAGCCCTTTAATAGTCCTGCATATGTTTGACCTGTCACATTTCATGGATTTCCCACCCACCTCATTTAGCCAAGTTTTCCATTTTTCAAGTGCCAAACTGTTACCCATGACAGTCCCCTTAATTTTGCCACTGAACCATGAAAGGGTGGTCTTTTTTATCACATTCTCTTTTTTTATCTAGGCCTAAAATATATTTTCTTCAAGCAACACTCAGGACAGTTTTAAGTATTTTGCTTCTCAGATTGCTTTTTTTTCCTTTTTGCTGTTCTCTTATTTTTACTTAACCCCCCTGTCCCCCACCCCCCCAAAAAAAACTAGTTTACATAAAATTAAATTTGAAAAGAGATTACCTAAAATTCTATCTTAAATCAAAGACTTGTATATGTTATTACGGCAGACAAAGCTGTCTGACAGGATGGTTCAATATCAACTATATTTTAAAAAGTCACAAAAAAGCTGTGGGTGTTTGTTGCTCAGGTGAGAAATCTTTTGAAGTAGATCAGCTGTTTCAAAGAAGAGGCGTTTCAAGTGAATAAAAGTTGACAGAATGGTGCCGTTGATGGATTTTCCATTTCATATTAATTTGACTGTCTTCACTAACAAAGCCTGTGTACATATGGAGAGCATCGCAGATCTTACAGAAAATTCTGGTAAGTGAAGAGATTGTCTCCAATGTACATAAGGAATTATGGAACACCTGAGGCAGGCAGTATAGCTCCTACACACTTAGCTACACACCATGATGCCTTAACTGAGGCTGGTTGGAACAAGTGCATGAGACCTTTCTACTGAAACAGCATGTGTCACACAAATTTATTATTTAAAAAAAAAAATCCATGAAAGCAAGAAAACTGTTTTGTTGCCTGTTTTTGGTTGAGATTAAATTTTGAAGTGGACACCTATAAATGGAATAGGTTTCCACACCAAGGACCACGCAGAAATCTGCAGACATGAAGCTGTGGAACTCAGCAAGTCATTTTCTGAACAGTATTCCCTCCCAAGCATAAAACACCGGACTTAAGAGCTTGTGCTTACCTATTTTATCATCTGTTTTCATTACTAGAATTTATGTCAGCCAGATGCTTACTTATCTACTTTCCTACATATGACAGATTCTTGTCTTCCTAATAATCTTACACCAGCAATTCTGACAATGCACTGCTAAATTTTTCAGTTTTGAAACAGCTTTTTAATATAGGCTAAAATTTCAATGAATATACTAATCTATAAAATTTAGATTAAAATTTATTTTCCAGATTCTAAATTTATTTTCCAGATTCTAAATTTTCACCTTTTTTTTTTGAATACTTCCCTTTTAACATGAATTGAGTCCAGTCCCTTAGTCATTACATATTAAGACACATCCACAGATTCTTTTTGGACATCAAAAAGTTCAAATACTTTCCGTGCATCAAGGGAATACAAACTTTCAGCTTTCCTTTTTCCCTAAGACAATTTATAGCTGTTCAGAATTTTATTTTTTTATAATTTAACTGAATATTTTTGATCAAAAAGTGCACTCAAAATGTGGTGCTATCTTCTTACTAAAACATTGCATACACCTGAACAATCAGATTCTGCAGAGTTCGTTTTGAGTGTGATTACCCAGAACCATCTTTTCTCCTTTCAGGAGATTTTCTCCTCTTCAAGGAAAGACTTCCTTTCTGCTTAAATCTTCTGACAGCCACAGGTTCCCTTTGCCCAGTCCTGCTGTGTGCTGCTGCTGGGCCCATCTCATCCTTCTTGCCAACTTCAGGGGCCGTCAAGGGCCCACTTCTAACACAGCAAAGAATTTGTGGTTCAATCTAATGAGTAGTATTTCCAGCTTCCCTCCATAATTTGATTTCAGAAACAGAACATTCATCAACCGATTAGGAGAACAAAAGTATTCAGTTCTTCAGCTTCTGAGGCTCTGCTGAGGGTAAACAAGTAACTCATAGCTACCAGCAGAGTAGCCAGGCAGCACCTTTCACTGTCTACCTGACTAGTCTGCCAGAGGACAAAAGTCCTCATTGGGAGAGCCTCTAGCTTTAATACAGTGGCAAGTAATGGGCTCAGAAAGTCAGTTTTTGGGTTTTTTCCCCCTGAGAAATGCAGGATTTGTGTTTTAGACGGGTGAGAAGTAATGCGTGTTCTCTATGGTTTAATAGGCAGTCGAACCTTTTCCATTGCCATTTGCATACATCTTGTTGGCAGAGCCCTTTGTTAAACTCTTAGCCTGAAGGAGATTTCTAAAGCAGAGTTAAAATACAAAAGCTCTTAGTAAATTACATTTACAAAGGAAGTGTCAGTGCAATATTAAATTATAATGACAGGACTAACTCCAATATATTCTTAACGAGGCTCTTTAAAGTACTTCAACTGACAAAAAATAATTGTACAGAGAGGCAAAAAACATCTTATTTCTGTTTAATCATAGATAATTTTCCTTTCACTGACCTTTAAACAAAAATAAATTTCAGTATCCGGTTCCTTATTTTTGAAAATTATTTTAACAAACAGACACTTACCTGTTGCAACATGACGTCCCATTCCAAATATGGCATAAACGATGACAGGGAAGAAAGATCCATATAAACCAAAAACTGGATGGACTGAAGACAGAACAGCAAAAGCCAGCCCTATAGAAAATTAAATAGAATTACTTCACAGTATGAAGATAAAACTGTCCTGTTTGCTTTTTTGTTTTTTATTTTTATGAGGAAATGTCCACAATTTATTAAGAGCAGGAAAAATCTCCCCTTCATTTATTAAAACCCAGATTATAAGTGAACTACTGTGCAACAAGGATCAGATAGAACTGTGGAAGGTTTATCCTTTCATCATCAAAATCCCCATATCCTATCATGTTTCCAAGTTGTCTCCATCAGTGGCTCCAAAACTCTTTTAATAGCCAGGCCTCACAGGAGGAGGCAGCATTGTTTCACCCCCAAGCTCACAAACACGAGTTTGAGGCTGCCAGGTCTCCAGGCAGTGGGATGGTTATTTCTTACAAATACTTCAAAACCTGTAATTTTGGTTTGGATGGAGCCCCTTCAGTCTGCTTTCTTCTAATTTCTTAAACAAAAAAATATTCCAGAGTTCATCCTCTTTAGGTGCCTGGGGTTTTTAAACCTTTAGATATTAACATTCCTTTCATCATGTAAAGCTATCTGTTCAGAAACAGAAAGTGTTTAACTTTCATGTTGAGATGGAGAACAAACTGAATTGGTTAGGGTTTATCTTTATAGACCTACTAATTCCTTCATCGCTTAGCTATAGAGGACAGCATCCATCCTTTTCTTAGAAAGTCTTGGAATATGACAAGAACTCATCTTTCAACAGAGACATTCCTGCAAAGCAGCAGATTTGGTTGCTGTTCAACTCGAGATACCTAAGATAGCAAGTCAGACTGCACTGACTTCTTGCAAGTCGTCAGAAGGAGACTCCCTGAACTACGCTTCAGATCTGCAGGCTCTACTGCCATTTCACAGCTCTTACTACTGGAAACTGAGAGTAGGAGGACTTGCCCTGCACAGTTGCTCCATTAATTTTGGTGAATACCTCATCATGCAGTCTGGAAGAAAGGACTGGCCTGTGTAACACACAAGATGCCTTTCTGAAGTGCCCCTTCCACCTGAGTGCTCTCACAAGCCTAGGGCAGACATGTGTGCACTGGGAGAAGGACCACGTGTGGTCTGTGACAGAGGGGATTCAGGTCTATGGAATGGAGCTGCCTTCTGTATACATTTGAAATCTCCAAAGAAAACTAAACATGTAGGATTAATTGTTCTCACCAAGGTTCCCTAACTGCTCCAGAAAGCATTCTTTACCTGAAATGTTGGTGTTATGGGGCTTTAATAATATGGAGAGTGTCAAAGAATGTCTTTGTTTATGGGCTTTTAGAGGCAGTTCTGAACATTTTTTTTCAAAATCTCCTTCTTAAATTTTCATTTGAGTCTGTAACAAAGTGAACATGGTGGGGGAAGGCAAGAAAATGCCAAAAAGATCAAAATTGCCAAGTTCTCGGTGAAACAGTTCATCTGTTCTTAGAAAAACCTCACGGTGCAGATTTTGCTGAGATGAATCCTACATGGATCATTTTCATCCACATTGTGTTCAGCAAAGTAGCACTATCAATTATGACTTGGAAATGAGATATTTTAAAATGTGTTTCGTTTTAAACTTCTTTTAAACAGAAATGGACTTGGTTGCTCTTCACCCAATGCATCTAGTGCAATTGGTGCATCTACTGACAGTCACTTCTGTATTTTTCTCTTAGCACAGTATTGTCATAAAACAGAAAGATCTTTGAAATTTTAGAATGACATCTATGCTTATATGATCAGTAGAGGTAAAAGAAGATTCTGACCCAAGAGCAACACAGAAGGGTGTGCCTGAGGAGAATAAAAACAGCACAGGAGAGAACTGCATGACCCTATCCAGGCAAAATTGAGCATGAAAGAGAGGGGGAAATAGAGAATAGGAAAAGAAGGTTTTAAAGCTTGTTTAACATTGGAAATCTCTTCCATTATAACCATTTTATGAACAAAGCCAAAAGGAAACAAAAAATTTGGAATTAATTCACTAGCCGAATACTACTCACAGATATTCCAGACTTGCAATAAAGCATTATGCAAGGCTAATTTATTTTACTCTCCAAAAAGTAAAGGAATCAGAAAAATTAGTATAACTTCAGCCTCATTTTAATTATAACAACATAATTGAAATGAAGCTACCTGTTTGTGTGGACAAGCATAAGGGAAATACACAAGCTTCAGTACTGAATGCTGAGCCAGCTATGTATTTCCAGCTTCCCTCCATAATTTGATTTTTTGGTTTTTGGGAAGAGCCTGTAAATCCTGGTTATGGTTATAAATCCAGATGATCTGCTGCTGAGAAATATCACTTGTTTACAGGCAGATAATCTAAACTTAAATTCGGCCCTTGTTTTTATCCATTTCATGCATAGACCTTTCGCATTCTTTTATATTAAGTTTCTAGAAGCAGTGTGTCATTTTTTTCATGGTGAAGTCATGTCAGTCAGGACAGAGCTATAATTACCAGCTTTTGACTTGAGTCCTGGCTCTGATCGTTAGGTTTTTACTCCCATTACTGAAGCATGTCAATTACTGAAGTATGTAGGAACAGAGTCATTATAAAATAGAATTAATAAAGACTGATTAGGCATAAAAAGTTCTAAAGGTTCAAATACTTTTCCAAGATGTAATCATTAGTATAGTTCAGGTTATTTCATTAATTTTCATATTAAACTTCACTACAATGCATTCCATATGCTCAAGAGCCTTCCTGTCCAAATACAAGGAACATTATTTTATTTTTTCATTCCAAACAGTAATACTTCAAAGAAATAGATCAGAAAGTAAGGATCTCACATAATCTTCACTGGTAATATGGAGAAGCCCCCATGGCAGTGACATTAAGGTTTTCACATAAGAATACAAATTCCATGAAAAGAAACACAAACAAATATTGAACAGTAAGTTTGGATATAGTACATTAATATCGTTTGTTTTAACTACGTCCTTATCGTAAGATAACATTGTGGGACACACTTTCACTGGAAACCATGACCTGTGACTAGCACCAAGTGCTTAACAATCCTCTGGCACACCATGCTGAAAGGCAAGAGATGTTCCCCCCTGTAGATCAGTGTCAAATGCAAGTAACTACAAAATAACGAGCTTGATACAAAGAGAATTGAGGCCATCTCCTACCAGAGGAGAAACGTCTCCGTTTAAGTTGGTGGCTCCTGCTAATTGGACTAGTGCCAAAACTACCGTAATAAAAAAAACTTTCCATAGGATGAGCTGTGAATCACCAGAGTATGGTCAACTAGTTAACAATTTTCTGCATCTGGAAATATGCTTGTAACACATACATCTGTTCTGAGGAAAGCTCTACCACGTTTTTTGGAAGTACTAGGTACAAATGAGAAACTGAATGAAGAAGCAGGAAAAGCATTAACAGTATAATTAATTTGAGGAGTATTGACATTAGTAGTACTTAGTATTTACTGTAAAAAGCTCTATATTTTAAAAGTTTTTCTGGTAGAGTTTATATTCAAATAACTTTCTGTAATTGTAACCTTTTAACTCTTAAATGTGACTGTACTAAGATGGTCAGACCCAGGTTTATGGAACCCTAAATGACACTAATTCATCTTATCCCACTGAAAAATCCTATCTGCAATTGTGGTCACTCTCTGATGCTTCAGAAAAATACAATTTCTCCATTTGTTCACAAAGCTGAATTATGTAGTAAGAAAGGTATTTTCTGAAGATGCCCTAAAATGTAGAATTGACCATATTTAATGAGTCTCCTATCAATGCTTCTTGGAGAACTAACAAATCAGACAACCAATGACTCATATCCCAGGCTTTAATTTCTAACTCCAAGATAGCTAATTTCTATTGAAGAAAAAAACAACCCAACACAGGAAAAAATTAATATATGTTTCTTAACAGTTTTCCTACACAAACCTACCATTCTAGAGGGTTCTTTGACAATGGCTTCGTAAAAGCTTTTAACACAAAATGAGCCTTTGGAAATAATATCATTAACCTCCAAAAACTGGGAAGCTCAGTATCAGTTCTCTCAATGCACATTCACCTCATGCTTGCCAGACCTCTGTTACTTAATGGCCCCATGTGCTGGGGCTACACAAGTGGATTGTACCTTCTGTCTGACTTATTTTGTGACAAGGTACCAAGAGCTTAAAGTCATTCCTTGGTTCTTCCATCATTCAAAGCCTGAGGCAAATGGATGTAAAGACAAAATGGAAGGACAGATCCTCAAAAATGAACCATGAATCTTTCAGAGACCACACAATGTTGACTTGGCAACCAGTGCTTCAGTGCTTTTCCTTCCCATGCAACTGACTCCTTCAGCCTGGTGAGAATTAAGCACCTCAGCTGTGGTAGCCATAGTACCTGGATTCACAGTATTTCACAGACTCTGAAGTGCAGCTCTCCCAATGTACCATCTGACAACCACACCAAAGATTCGAGAAAACACTGTTCTATTCTGCCACTTTACAGATCTCCAGATACTGACATTTGCATCTTAATGTTCAAAGGGAAAATATGCAAGCATTATGGTACAAGAAATAAGTGGATGGCAAGACCCACTTATGATTTTAGTATTCAAGACAGTTTGACTCTTCTGTACATAATAGAGTTTAGATACATACAAAACAGACATTAAAAATTTTCTAGTATTTTCTTTTGTTTTAATAGAGCTCCTCAAAAAAAGCTGTCAGTCTTGACAGACAATCTGAGATGAAACATTAAGACCTCTTTAGGATGAATTTGACACACTATCTGAACACCACAGAGATTTTGTAAACTGTTTTACAGTGAGTTATATGAGCTACTATCCACCAGTCAGACATAATACCTGAAGAATTCGGCCACCTCCAGAATTAACAAAGCATTTTGAAAGTGGATTATGGTAAATTTCTCTGTATTTCATTAAGAAAAAACAGAAAATGAAGCATA
This sequence comes from Platysteira castanea, assembly GCA_013397175.1. Lineage (NCBI taxonomy): Eukaryota > Metazoa > Chordata > Aves > Passeriformes > Platysteira > Platysteira castanea. The sequence continues at coordinate 242,522 of VYXC01012508.1, read as the reverse complement.
AGAAGTTTCTGGCAAGCAGGTCACTGAGGTAATCTTTTGGGAAGCATCAGTGCTGTGGAAAAACAAAAACCTCTCATTACAGGCCTTAACCCAGATGAACAGGACTTTCTGAAATCCATGAAAAGGGCATTCATTTTGACAAACTGGTGGTCAAGAATCTGAACACTAACAGTTTTATGATCTGGAAGATTACATGTGGTGTCATTTCTTCCTTCAAGAATTAACATTTCCTGGGTTTCTCAGTCTCTGTCCATGGTACTCAGGCACCCCAAGGCACAGGGAGCCACGCACCTCATCTGGTCTTACAAAGATGTATGTAGACCAGAGTGTACCTGGACATGAGGCCCCAAAGGAGTCAGAGGTCATCCAGAAGCTGAATTCACATTTCTAGCAGTCTGTTAGACAGGTCTGTATTAGCACATGTGTAACTTGGAAGAATTTTTATAGACGCTAGAAATGAAATATTGCATGCACAGCAGCCTAAGTGCCTTTCTCCTCTGCTGGAAAGTTGTAAAGTATGAAACATTGTCCCACATTTACTCACTAACATGTTAAATTTCATATTCAGCTTACATCATTATTCTTTGCATGGGAAAACTATAACAGAGTTCAACTGGACACCTTCTTCCACAAATCATGAGCTACATGGATTCTCCAATGCATTCTGCAGGAGGTTTTTCTGGCTCTGTTTCCAAATATGCTTATTTGATTTCATCTACACATGCTATTTGTAAGCCAGATGTATATTTACAAGGCAGCTTTACCCCTTAATAAAATTATTAGCTCCAGTTAGTCAGCTCAGAGTATATTTATGTCTACATTTATGATCAGAGCCTGAAATAAACCCCTGGCAACTATCACCCTTGAGAAGACTCAGCTGAGGTTCTTCCATGAAAAGCTAAGAAAAAAAAAATTATATAAGTTTTTGGCATCATGCCTTCCAAAACACTGGGCACCCGTTCTGGAATGTAGGAAGGCGATACAGTTAACCTTTTTTAATGTCAAGATCTCCAGCCAGTGTTAAGGAATTAATTGTTCAGCAATAAATCCAGCTCCAGATTAAATTAACTTTAATTAAAACATACAAACCACACCAAGACTCAGTGAGTTATTATTGGGCTTGAAGACTGAAAAAAAAAAGAAGTTGGCAGAAATAACAATACTGATTTCATCAGATGCCATCTACATACTTAACTTTTAGTGGAAATATGTCTCAAGGGACCTCCACCCTCCAAAAAAACAGCCCACCAAAATCTGCTTGAGCCAAAGCATTTCTTGTTCATGATAGGTCGTAAGAAAGGCAGCAAATGTATATATAAATTCTATATGAAGCATATCCCTGAACTAGCTGCCTACAAAAAAACATTTTTTTTAGACTACAAACACTGAAATCACTGCAATCCAATAACTTTGAAAGTCCAAATCTTACACCCTCATGCTTCCAATGGGCAGATTTTGAATACATGCAATATAGCACACAGACAAATGTTTCAAAAGAAATAGAATAACGTTTATGAATCCACGAACTTAGTAAGAAAAGATTGAATCAGAAATACAGTGGCAGTATTTTAGTTTTGAAATTCCCACATATTTGTCTTAACTTCTTAATAGATACACACAAGTTCAAAACTTCAATTTCAAAACCTCAATTTTTTTTTTGAGCAGCAGCAGATATTGAAAGGGAGCATAAACTTATGAAGACCCTCCCTTGTGGTCTGCTCCCCCTTACGACAGCCAAACTTGTAATTTAGCACATCTATGAACGGAATTATATGATAAGGAGATCCATCTTCTTACCCCAATATTTAAATGCAATATTTTTAGAACTACTTCCAGTTTTAAATCTAAACATATTCATGTTACTTTATTTTCATTTCTCCATGTGCTGCAACTGTCTTTTAATTTGAAAGCCTTTCCTGATAAGGAAAAAACCTTCCAGGTTTTAACTAACCTGTCTGAGCCATTCAAGTTTTCTCCCAAATACAATCTCTGTTTCTCTGCTCCTTCTCCTAGCCTTTTCTTCTACTGAGACCATCTTCCATGAACAGAGGCAACCAAAACGACCCACTATATTTGTGATAACAGATCAACAGACAGCACTACCAGTGGTCGTCGCTTCTTTGCCCCTCCTAACTCACGCAGCAGCCCATATTTTTTTTAATAGGGTAATTATTTTCCAACACATCATGAAAACCACCTCTAACTGAGAGCAGCAGCAGATTTGTCTTTAGAATCCATACATAAACCTGAAGCAAAACCCACCAGCTGTCCTAAAGTCTTGCTTCAGAATTGCATAGCTGAGTCAATCACTCTGGTAACCTTTATTGCTCTACATGCATATATTTTTTTCATTATCTTTATTATTATTACTGAAGAGAAATAAAACTCTATGGCTTGCATCTGGTCCAGTCCCTCATCTGCAGTACAGACTTGTAACTGGGGTACAACACTCTACTCATCATCAATCATAGAATATAATTCCAAATTTGACAGAATCATCTAGGGTACGTCTTACCACATCCGCAATGACACTCACCCAGTTTTCAGAATCCTGAGATGATGATTACCCATCTCAGCCTTCAATCTGAATGCGTTTCATTTTCTCTGTTTGATATCAGTTGTACATCCATGTGCTTGACCATTTCCCACATGGCAAAGTCATCATCCCCCAGGAAAATGAAGTTCAAAGTTCTAATTTTGCACTGAGCCTTCCATTCAGACCAAATACTTCAGTAGAAAGTACCATGTCTTTGTTTCGTACTCATCTCTTTGAAGGCTGGGAAAACATTTGTAGTTTTGGGGTTTTTTGGAAGGGTCTAACTCAGTTGCAGTGTTGAACATTCGTATCAGTAGCAAACTACTGAAACCTGAATTCTTTGCACCATAAACTCTCAACAGAGTATTGCATAAATCATTTCTCTGTTTCAAGCAAAAGCATTTTTGTGTTGTCTAATTTCCCTACCCATATATTTTTCTATTATTGGACAGTGTAAGGAGTTCTTAATTGTTATAATGAAAAGTACAAGGTATAAGTATTATCATCACCCAGAAAATTACCAAAAAATAGAATTAAAATCATATATTTGTGTAAGCAGGAGTCTCTCTGGTCATTAATGGCTTAAAGATCAGGTTTCTAATTATCAAAACCTCAAGAGAGATCTTGGAAGAAGCTTGGGGAGAAGGGTTGACATTGTCTGAAGTTAGGTACCTACATTAGGAATTTACATCCAGAAAAAGTAAGGCAACTCTTAGGCGTTATGCAGAGCACTTAATTTTCACAGCATGTCATGACCAAAATGCTTCAGACACATTTGTGTCCCCTACCTTTATAGAGAACATAAATAAGTTACATACACTAAAATAGATATTCAAGCAGGCTAACTTGGGGAATTATTTCTCTGGCAGTGAACTCAGCTGCATGACAGAGGGTCAGTTTTACAAACTTTTTCAGGAAAACTTGGCTTACTTCTGTTATATTCAGGGACATTCAGGGAAGCTTACTGATGGGTCATGGTACTAACTACTTGGTTTCTATACGCCAGCCGTTGTGAGCAGTGTGCAGTTCTGACCAGGAAAAAAAAAAACAGCAAAACAAACAAACAAGCAAAAAAACAAACCACAAAACCCACATTCTAAACAGTAAAATACTGAGGTATGACTGCTAACCAATATACATTGCAAATTTTAAATCCTGAGGCACAAAGCTATTTGTTTGAAAGGACAAGAATGAATGAAGAAGGATAACAAAGTGGATTAATGATAGATGGATCAAGAGCTTGGTAATGAATAAATAATGTCAGGAAAGATCACCTATGAAAGGCCTTGAAAGTAAAGACGAATAATTTGCTTGGTGCAATAAAAGTCACCACTCTGAAAATAAGCTAAGCAGCTGCATTCTGAAGAGATATGATGAGACTACAGCACATGTTCAGAAGGCTGCAGAAAAAACATGATGACAGTTTGATGGGATTAGGCTACATGGAAAGAGTGCACCAAAATTTACCTTAATTTTATCACGTAAAGAAACCATGAAAAATTCAGACCCAGGCTGAACAAAGTATTCTTTTTATATGAGTATGGGGTGATCATGTCACATGAAAAAAACTCAAATAATTCTGTTATTATTGTGACAGGTCAGTGGATGAATTACAGAAAAGACAACAGAAAGACCAGGCTTTAGCCATGTTAAACATGAACTGTTTATTACCCACAATGCCATGGATATAATGGTTAAGACACTTAAACTTTGATGTCTGCCTCATCAGTGTCTACATCTGAGCCAATCCCGTTACACTCGGAGGAAATCTTATTAATATAATTAATCACCCTTAACAAAGCAGATGGTTAGATTTAGTCAGATGAATCACGCCTGTGGTGGGTTGATTCTAGCCAGCAATTAGGTACCCAGCCACTCACTCACTCCTCCTCAAAGGATGGGGGAGAGACTCAGAAAAGCAAAAGTGAGAGAACTTGTCAGTCAAGATAGACAATTTATTAAGTGAATGAAAGAAAAGAAAAAAAAGTGATGTAAATGCAGTCATTCACCACCTCTCACAAGCACAGAATCACAGAATAAGCTGAGTTGGAAGGCATCTATAAAGATCATCAAGTCCAACTCCTGGCCCTCCCCAGGACACCCCAAGAGTCACACCATGTGCCTGAGAGCATTGTCCAAATGCTTCTTCAACTCTCTCAGGCTGGTGCTGTGACCACTTCCCTGGGGAGCTGTTCCAGTGCCCAGCCACCCTCTGGGTGAAAAATCTTTCTCTGATATCCAACCTAAACCTCAAGTTTCCTCAAGTCCTGTCACTGGCCACCAGAGAGAAGAGATCAGTACCTGCATCTCCATCTCCCCTCATGAGGATGTTGAGGTCTCCCCTCAGTCTCCTTTTCTCCAGGCTGAACAAACCAAATGACCTCTGCTGCTCTTCATTCAGCTTCCCCACAAGGCCCTTCATCATCCCTGTTAACCTCCTTTGGATGCTCTCAAACAGCTTAATGTTCATTAACTCTTATCAACTAAATCTTCATTGACCAGTGAAGAACACAAAAGCAGCTTACTGAGAACTACTTCCCTGCACTGGAGACCCTTTGTTTTATTAGCACAATTTCAGTTTGGAAAGAAGAAAAAAAAAAGATTTTGCACTTATGAGACATCTACATGGATCTACCAATTGAATTTGTTTGCAAGGATGAGGGACACAGAATTAAACGGAAAGAAGACTCTTCGTAGAATGACTGTTGATGGGGTATTAAAAAGTTTTAAAGGGAAAGGGAAGAGAGCAATGAATGCTAATCCATCAAGAAAATTAGGGATTTATTTTGTTAATTTAGAGACATCTTGCTCTGGTCTATCAATAACAGATTTTTGAGAAATTCTTGAGACAAATTATGTAGTGATTACCAAAACATAAAAGCTCAAATTTCTTAACTTCCTATTAGAGTATATAGCAAACTTCAAGACTGGATCATGGTGTTCATTTTAGATTCATTTTAGATTATTTTTTCAACCTTAGGTATCAGAGTAAGAATAAGGACTCTACGTCAACCTTACTAAACTATAGTTGGAACTACAATTGAATAGCTGGAATTTATGAAGCCTGATTTCCTTTACTGGTTTTGACTTGTGGCTGACTGACTTTGCAGTCTGAGACTACATGTCCAGCTGAACCTTTCCACCAGCTAGTGTATTTTAAAAGGCTTTTTTTTTGTTAGAACTTGTAGGGTCTTGTTCCTACATGATATTTCCATAAAAATTTTAGAAACATAACTATCTCTGACGCTTCTTTCTCCATATCTGTGAAAGTAGATAAAGGACTCTAAAAATAGAGGAAACATACAGAGACAATAAAAGTATTGTCTCAGTAGGTAAACAGGACATATGAGTTCAGCAGTGAATTTTGGGGCTCCTGAATTAATATTTATTGTCATTTTTAGCAGACAACAAAACAACTATAGGAACCCTTGCAGAATGATTATTTGGTTTCAGCAATGACTCTTCCATCACAAATGCCAAGCAGCACATCATGACAATCCCAAGCCTGTCTTTCCCATCTTGCTACAGCCCTTGGTCTCCTCTTCCTCAGCCCAGTTTTGTTTCTTTCACTGTGACACAGTAAGGACAGTGACTTTCTGTTGTCCTATTTTCTTGCTAAGCCTTCTGTTGTAACCTTGGCGTCAGAAATTTTCACACACTTTGTAAATAATGTAAATAATAGCCAATGTTTACTTAACAGTTCTTTTGCTTACATTTTTGTACTATCAGAGAAAGTTTGATGAACATCCTTTTTCTCCAGTGGGATTGAAGAGGAAGTGACATGTCCTCCAATCCCTTGTGGAACTGAGAAACCTATAAGTACGAGAAATGTAAATAAACTTTCTCCTTTTTCCTCTTTCTGCTCAACCTAGCAGGTGTCAGCGTCTCTTTTCTTGTGTCCTATAGTGACAACTTTCATCTTTTCTTTCTTACTATACAAAAGAAAACCAGCAATTTTATCTAAAATTTAGATTAGAAGATGGAACACAAACACATTACACCAGATCAGAGCAGCTGCCAACCTGAACAGTCTGAATATGACCACTGCCAGATGAGTAAGAAATCCCACAGAAGGAAATTGTGAAAAACACAGCTCATTTGGAAGGCCTTTCTTAATTAGTCTCAAGCTACTGGACTGCTCTCTACCCTGGAGTTTGCAGCTTTCATCACTCAGAAAGCTGTTCCATACAAATACAACTGTACATTTTTCCAAATATTTCCATAACCCAAGTTTATTTCCCTATACTTGAATTTGCTTAAATCTGTTGCTGAGGTTGACGCTGTGCTCAACAAGTCAATTATCACCAGTTACCTTTTTTCCCTGTTATTATTGGAATTTCTGCCTTTCATTTCATTACAAAATTTCTTGGTTTATCTTGTGGGTGGAAGGAAACAGTCACAGTAGGACCTCTCAAAATTTGGGGTTTTTTGCTTTGTGCTGTATAACAAATGGAGCATTTTTTCATGCATAAGTCTTTCTGTGGAAATATTGGGATAGTTCTGGTAACTGGAATGCTTACAACACTAGGGAAAGAGCTAGTATCTTGCATTCAAATTAAAGCACCACAAACATGATGAAATGCTTTTGTCTCTAATTCTCTTCCTATTTCATCCCCTAAAATCATTCTGAAATCTTGAGAAGCAGCAAGCAGAGAAAGAAAAAACAGATCAGCAAGAGGGAAGAGTTTCAATCAGTTTCTTTTTAAAAGCATAAAATAAAGATATTATTGTTTCTAGAGTACTTAAAAATAATCTAGAAAACACAAACCTGCATTTTTTTATTTCACTGGATCTTCTTAAATTTATCTGTTACATTAAACAACTTCTTGGTACAAGACTCAAACACGAAAATCCTGGCTAAAACTACCAACACTGCAGAACTGCTGTTTAATGTAGGATTTTTTAATGAATTTCAACGTACTGTTATTAGCAGCATTTTAATTACAATTGTTGTATACACACATACCAGTGAAGTTAGATACTTTGCAGAGTTATGGTATTAAGGTTCTTAAAGTTAAATCATGCCAATGCAGATGTTCCTAATTACTTTAAAAGCACAAATACTTATACAAATCATTTGTGTCCAGCTCCAGCACAACTCAGTTAAAGGAGTGTTTATAATTTAACATGAACGATAGTTAAGCATGCCTAATATGGAAGACTGTTAAGAAACAATACATGTCATTCACATGAGGACGGAGTTAAAGTCCATCCGAGATAAGAAGCTGTGATTTGTCTGAGACAAATATAAGATAATGACATAAGAAGGTGACACTATCAAAGACACACCAAAAACTGACAAAAGCATTTATTTCCTAGTAGCACTTTACTAAGCAAGATGAGTGGAAATTAAGGTTTCTGCAGGGTTTGGAGAGATTTTCCTTTTCCTTTTTTTTTTTTTTTTAAGCTGTAAAATGGAGTCTGGCTCCACCTCTACTTTGTATTGCTTCATGAAAAGAGGTGTGGTAGGTAATGCAATGCAGCATTAAATCAGCACACAGCTATGGATGCCACAGATCCTCTCCCTGGGTAATGTCTCTGGCAGGAACACTCTTTATGCACAGAAAGTTGTGAATTTTTCTTGCTGTGTTTTGGAATTTTACGGGTAATAGTATATTGCACATGTTTCTTCCAGAATAGCGTATCTTATAGTGCAATTACCATTTAGTTATATTTTATTTTCCACATGAAATAGAGAAAAAGGTGGTCATTTAACTGATAGAACGTTGTAAATAACCATATCCTGTATGAATAGAGTTACTGCTCTCTCACCTTCCATATTAAATATTTGAAAATTTGTCAAAAGTGTGGGATAAATAGTAAAGTTCCACAGAAATTAGCTACAATAACACAGTCCATTTCTATCCACATTTGCACATCCACTCTATACATGAGTTAAGACTATATATTTTTTCTTATATTTTTATTTAGATCCAATCAACATTAGATATGACCAGAAAAAATTAAAATATTAATCTGAAATGAGTTAACTGTACCTTGAGTCACCTGTTGGATGGCTAACATCATCCCAGACACTGTATCAGGATACAGATTTTCCTTCCAGTTGTAGACAGGCACCCATTTCAAGATAGGCAGCCTTCTCAAACACCAGGCTTTGATATCTTCAAAGCGAACAGCCTGGATCTTCCTCCAGACTGTGCTTCTTTTCCTTCTTGCCCCTGTCATCATTCCTACCCCACAAAAGCAGTGCCTCTGTCAGGAGAGTGCACAGTTGAGGAATCACCCTGATCTGTGTCAGTCTCCAGTTCTCTTCTGAGATTTTTCAGTTCCAAAACTACAGAGAAAAAAAAAAATGAACAGAAGCACTTCAGATTTCTGCAGCTGTTCTGTAACTATACTCAATGAAAACACTTATTAAGTGCTTCAATCATATAAATAGCTACATTAAAGGCAAGAACCATCTACAACAAAGATCACATTTTCTGCTGTTTGCAAAAATTTGGTCTAGTCTCACGTTAGTTTGTGATTCTTTCCAGTAACTTCCCGCTTCTTTATATCCCTGTAATGCTTGTGCTTTTGGCCTCATTCCAGTGGCAAAATGAGGTATTACTGGGTGTGTGTGTGATATAGGCCGGGCTATGCTAATCTGAGCAAGAAGTGCCCAGCAGAGCAGGCATCTCCCTGCCAAGCCCGGGAGAGCAGCCTCGTCTCTCCCAGGGGGAGCTGCTCTGGCCACAGGCGGAAGGCATTAAGACCTCAGTAAAGCTCATGCTAGAAGACTTGTCTTATTCCACCAACATTTTGTCTTCTAAATTACAGTAAAAAGCTTATTTATGTAGTAAATGCAGAACATCAGGTAGCAATAAGTCCTACTGGAAACATACGCAGACTCTCTCTGTAGGCTGAAACCTCAAACTTAAGAGTAACCAGCTCGAAGTGCAGTGAGGGACTGCAAGGTATCAGCTTCACATGGGAAGTGCCAAAAATTCTTGTGACAATCATTCTTCTTCAGAGCCAGTCCTTTCTGCTCCTGACTGTCCACTCAGCAGAGGCTCTCTCAGCACAGTTCACCAAGTAACATTTGTTCTGGTAGTAACGTCATGCACCTTGTGTATGATACAAAGTGCTCAGGCACAAAGTGATAAGGGCATGGAAGAACTTTAAATGTTCAGACATTTAAATGCTTTGACTGATATGGAGCAAGGACACAGTAAGCTTTCCTCTAAGTTTTCTGTATCTCTGGATGGCAAAGAAATTTAAGTTGAAATGCAAGATCCATCATACAGGTGAAGCATCTTCCCAGTCACTGTTCTGCAGTAAGCAATAAAAATAAATATATTTTTAAGTATTTCCATTTTTTAAATATAAATTAAGTCACATTTTACTGTCTAGATGAAGGCAAATAGAACTGAAGCATTTTCCATCCAAAACAGGTTTGGAAAAATGAGATTGCACCCAAATGCAACAGGCAGACTGGCACAAGGACAAATGCACCACAGTTCATTCTACTGAGTGACATTCAGTTGATGTCCACAACTTTGTCCCATAGCACTGCAAAGGTAAAAAGAAAAAAGATAGAGAAGGAAATAATCTCTTAGCTTGAGACAGACCCTCACTTTTAAGTATACCTGGCATACTTATTCATTGCCCTGCCCACTCATTAACAACATACACTTTTTAAAGACAGGTAATGTTACTTCTGTTTGTTAGAATAAACCTCTAAGCATCAGGGTTTTTTTCTTTTTGTGGTTTATGTTTTTGGTTTTCTCTGGTTTTTTAACTTCAAAGTGCAGTTCAAGGACTTCATAATTGAGGTATTTATGTCTGCCAAGTGTTTCACAACACAGATCTTTTCCTACTTTCTGTAGTCAGAAGTGGACAGGAATACTTACAGCTACAGTGAGACCTACCTAGCAGTCGGGTGCTGCTTAGTTTTGATGAAATGTTCAGTACCTCTAACTATAACAGTATTTATCATGAAATAAAAATCAAAATACATTTCTACACATAAATATGCATGTGCAAAAACATACCCAAATACAGGCACTTGTGTAAAAGAGCCTAGCTTCTTTTTTTTTT
>VYXC01012508.1:179815-221390 GCA_013397175.1 Platysteira castanea | reverse complement strand
AAATCCTCACCTGTTTATGGAACTTTGACTTACTTATCCTCAAAGTTATCTACTATAGAAGTAGTAGACATACTAGAATTATTTCAAAATAAGTAAATTTGGATCAGTTGAAGAAGCTTACTAGGCACATCCTTAAATTCAAGCACATTGAGATTCCCACTGAAATTTCTTACTACTTACCTATTTAGGAATATATTTCCTGAATCAGTTTTGTCTTTGTAAAAATACGGTTGTTTCAAACAGATGAGAAATAACAAAACCCTCTAATTTCAGGGGAGAGAGAAATGACATGAATGATCAGATTCTTAGCATAAAAGAAAGTAACAATAATCTTGGTTCCAAATGAAATATCCCACAAGAATAAAAACATGAGCAGAATACAAATATAGCATTTCTGAATTTAAAGTAATTCATCCTTTCTCACTATTTTCCTTGAGGTCTAAGAGACTCTTTAAGTTTAAAATTGTTCCAGAAAAAAAAAAAAAAAACCCATAAAACCCTCCAAACACTTCAAACCTTGTATTTTATCTTCATTTTTAAGAATATATTTTTTTCTAAATCAAGACATCCAAACATCACATTTTAAAAGCCAGTTTCAAAACTAAGGAAAGGTAGGACTTATAGCAAAAATGCTGAAACATATTAGAAGTAACACTTTAAGCACAGGCAAACATTTTCTGCAACTTTAAAATTTGAACTCAAAATCTCTAAATGAAAAAAAATGTTAATCACAATATCAAATTAAAACACATGAAAGAAGACAGTCAAAAAGCAATCACATATCAATTGTTTATGGTTTATCCAATAAAATCCTGAATAATGTTTAAGCAACGTCATCTGTTTGATCTATCTGTTGCTGGAGTTTAAACAGCCAAAACCACCACCATGACAGAGTTACAAGGAATAATTATGTATATGAATAGATTACTGCTTTGGAATTCATTTTCTCTCCATCTGGTGTACATTTTATTTTGACCACAAATGAGGTACTATCCTAGGAAGCTAATTAGCAATTATTGTAAACAATACCAAAGAGAGCAATCTGATTGATCCAGTGAGTGCATTCCCTGCTCGCTCCATGGCACAGCAACAGCATCCCATCCATGACTGCTCTGGGTAGGAGCACAGCATTGTCTCTATACTTGCAGGTGTACATCTCAGCTTACTTTCATTTTCTTCTGAAAATACGAGGTGCTGCACGTTTTTTTCTGAAGAAACACCAGTGTAACACCAATGTTTCAAAATGATTTTCCACAAATCTATACCCCAAGTACTGCTGAATCCTTTTTCTGTCAGATGTTCTGTACAGTGTTTGTTCTTTCTAAATGGTTTCGAAGGCACAAAGGCGTCCAAGGGCACAGTTTACACTCAAATTTTGTCTTCAAGATTAATATTTAAATGTAAAAGTCTTTAGGACAGGACCATTGTTATCTGTAATGTCATATGCAACCCTGAGCAAGGAGGGGACAGTAACGTTGCTGAAGAAAACATGAGTTTTCTGAAATCAGAAAACAGCTTAGATTATTTTCAATTTAGGGTGAAGAAATTAATTCATTAATTATTTATAATTTATACTGCCGTATAAATAATAATCTAACTAGGACTGGACTTCATGGAAAACATCCACACTGATAAGTAACTGAGGGCCAGAAAATGAACTTGTGCATCAGACCCTTCAGTGTCCATACTGCTTCATTTTTCACTTACTCCCTGCATCTCTTGGGCTGCAAACTGAGCAAAGTTTGGAGGAGGTTTCACTTCAAAAACCAGAGCCAAAAGTCAGTATGGATACGGTTACATCAGTTCTGCCTTTTTCTGCATACTCAGTGTTTCAGTGCTATCCTAGAAGAACCCTCAAAAATCCTCATGCTGCACTCTTAAATACTTATCTATACCTTCACTTCCATTCTGTACAAACGTTGCCCTCCTGAGCTGGACAAACTGCCCTCAGTTTGTTTCAGAAACTCTAAAATGAGAGTAGCACATGAAAGATAGAAGTTGTTTCTTTGAGCCATGCACACCAAGCAGGGTCCAGCAGAGAGCCTGGCAGTGGGCTGCAGCAGCCTTCTCCCTGCTTCCCCAGGCAACGTCCCACCCTGTGATGCATCCAGCACAGTGCTAATGTCTCGCTTCAAGATTCAAAACACTGTTAATATTACTCTCTATTTAACATTAAGTTTAACATCCTCATAAACCTAATGTGACTTCTGTCCATAGCTAACATACTGTTGTGGTTTAGGAATGGTGTTCCCCAGTTCAGTGCCCCCACCAGGACTCTCCCAAAGGAGACACCTCTTGATCACTCACCCTTTCCTCCTTCCCTTCCCCCTTTCTACTCCAGGGATGGAGTTGGGAATTGGAGGCATAAAAGGTGAAAATAATGGATTAAGAGAAGAAAAAATTACTGGAAAGAGCAATGAGATGAGAAAACTAACGGTAACAGCAACAATGTTGATAACAAAAGGTATAAGACGAAGAAACAATTTACACAGAAAACCATGACAAATGCCATCTGACCCTTCTCCACCACACCATGCTTTTTCTCACTGGAAAAGAATGTCCTTCATCTTGGAAACAGGAGAGAATCCCTTTCCCCCACCCCTGGCAATGACATAAGCTGGTATCAAGTAACATTATGGTCTTGGCCATTCCCCCTCCCGCTGCTCTAGGCCAAAACCAGGACACATGCCAAGAGATTTAAATTTCCTGAGCAGGGGGTTGCACTAGAGGATCTCAGGAGATCCCTTCCAACCATGACAATTCCACTACTCTCAAGCTCCACGAAATGGATGACTTGCCAGTAAGAACAAGGTAAGCACTGTACAGATGCTGTAAACAGATCCTCAAGCTTCTCACTCTTTTTTCACAATGTCAGCTGTGTCTACAGAAATGAGAACATCAGCAACATCCATCTGGAAAGTTGTTTAAGTTGTTGTGAAATCCAGATGTTACTGTTGGCTGGGAGTAGTTCCATGTTCAAATGGCTCTTAAGAGATTTGGTTTTCTGAGGTGTTGACCATCCTCAATCTTCCTTTCCACTGCCTACACTGGGACCCAAAATATATTTGTATTTGATGTCTTTAAAATGCTTTATAAAACTATAAATTATAAACCAGAATAAAGCCTTTAGTTAAGCAGCTGTATAAGAAACCAATCAAATATTCAGTTCTTCAATGAATAGTACTTTAAATCTTCTTATTTAAGATCATCCAGAACCAGAAAAATAACAGTTTTAAAATCTGAATATTTTAGCCACTTTCAAATTCGTTTACTTCCACAGATATTTATGCTCATGCTGAACAGGTTCAGGATTTCCTGTTTCTCAGTACTGAGCATCCAAATGCTTCCTAGAGATTTGCAATTCCAAATTCTCAATTTCTCATCCCACATCTTTGTGTAATGCAATTCTCTTTTCTGTTGTACAGTTCATCATATTGCAGACAAAACATTTAACCTCTATGACCTTACCTACCACAGCAAATCTGTGGCCTGTATAACAAGCACAAAGATGCACCTGTGTTCCACTGACAGCATAGAAATTTAATTCACAACACCTCATAAAAATTAGGCTTACAGAGGAGCACATCCTTTACAACTCAGTTATAAACAAAAGCTAGGAGTAACCAGAAACAGCTTATTAGATCAGGACTTTGCTTTGAAGACATTCGTGTTTTCCTGCGTTCACTGGCATTCAGAACTTTAGTGCTTGTGGCCTAAAGCGACTGCATAGCCATGACTAAACAGCCAACCACGTTCTCTTTGAAATCTTGGACTAAGATATTGCTTCAAGATGTTACAAAATGATAAACAACAATGACAAAAGATTTAAAAACATATGGATTTTCTTTTAGGTTTGAACCACAACTTTTTTTTTCTTTTTTGTTTTTTTTTTTAAGTGAACTTGCTTGTCTGATTTTCATTATGGAGTCCTTAAAAAGTATATGAACCTTACAAGCCCATCTTGCACAATGATGCTACAAAAACTGCCCTGAGGGCCAAACTGAAAATAAGGATATTGTTAGACAATTAAATATAATTATCTCCTTTTATGCTAAAGTTCTTGAAAATATCCCAATAAATATAAATTCTGTATGTTTTATCTAAAGAATAATCATCTTAAATAGAAAAGGTAGATGAATATGCAACTTTATTTTCTCTTATTACAAAAATTCCCCGTTCCTGTCATCACCAGGCTGACTTCTCTCAGATCAGAAAAGACTGCAAGAAACACACCTAAACAAAAATGTTCTCTCCCAAGCAGTACAGACAGAAGTGTATTCAGACACACCCCCCCAAACAGCAAAGTTCTCTTGTTTGTTGCTTTGCATCCATGATTTATCAGAAGAATGTCAAGGCTGGAGATATTTCTTAGCCTAAAATCTGCACATTCTAATACAGTTCTCCAAATGAAATAAAACCATGTATATTCACTGTTACAAAATAGCTGAAATATCTTTTTTTTGTTTTAACACATCCACAGCAGGACCAATTATGGTTAAAAGAAAGTAATTTCATGTTGTCTTTTAGTATTTAAATAATTTATAATAGCATATATCAGGCAGGGAAAAACCTACTTGCCACTTTGTCTAGCTTAATTATCCTTAGCTGATTTTTACTGACTTCATTCTGTCTAACTGGGTGAGGTAATTCCAGCTTGCATGGTATAAATCATTGGCAAGATTAACAATATATATTAAGATGATGTATGTTTTACTGCTGCTCAGCTAAACATGTCAGCTAAAGTAATTAGGAGTATGAAGCTTCATTTATTTTTCCATAATGGGACCCTTTAAGTCACCCACATTTGGAATGAGGCATATCCACCTCAGTCTCCTTCAAGAGCAGTTTTTAACTGCATTACATCATTTCATATGGGGTTGAAAGTTCATTATCCAACACACAAATCTTTTACTCCCAAAACTCTGTAACTTTAAGAGGATCTTGGGAAAAATTAGGGCTATCAGCGCTTCAGAAAGTAAATAAAAATGCAAATGTGTCTTGAGGACTGGATGGCTGAGGGAGATGGCCAAGGAATTTAGGACATTCCATTTCCAAGTCACTCTTTTCATTACATACTCTATGAGTTATAACAGAGAGTTTCTGCTGCAAACTATTTGATATTAACTCCCTGGCCTGAGACCAGGTACTCATGGACGAAGTCCAGATTTTGAAAAAAAAATGGTGTGGGTAGAACTCTTACTGGCAGTCATAGCAAGAATTGCACATGCAAAGAAATCATTACCTACTCTGAGATGGAGAAGTCTTTTCAAAAGCAGTGAAAGGCCTATGAAATGAGAAATTTCTATGTAATAACTTGCGTAGTTTATGTCCAGCTAGCAAATTATTTGATGCCACACAACAAAGTGTGTCAGAAACATTCCATGCTCATTGGGACTGGTGTTCCATGATGTAGAAAGGCTCAGGGAGAATTATAAAAGTTCAAGGCATCTGCTGAGAGAGATAGCTAATGCTGTGTGACAAAGTTCATTAGTAATGTCCAGTTCAGTCTAGTCTTGTAACACTTTCATTAAAGAGGTGCAAGAAATAGAAACTGCTTTAATGAGATGTGCAGCTGCTGCTAAACTGGAGGGAGGTGTGATCATGAAAAGATCCTTGGAAATGGAAAATTGCAAACAAAAAAAGACAAGCTGAAATTTAAGCAGAAAATGAAGGGTAAGTTGCTCCTCATCTGCCCAAACATGGTAAGCAGATTTCTTTGCCAGGAATGTGCTCACAACCACCAGGGTACACAGCTGAGAGCTCCGGAAGTCTCAAGCAACAACTGATATCCAACTGTTCAGTAACTCAAATAGTCCCCAGCAGAAGGAGATTACAGCCTCTGCAACTCTTCAGCTATTTTCCAATAAGATGATTTATCTGAAAAGCACTAAGTACGATAGCTCATATGAGAAAGGCAGAGTTAACAATAAGGATGGAATGAAAGATTTGTCTAAAGGAATAAGCATCATGTGAGTTAATTCTACTGACTACACCAGTATTGTAAATAGGCTGAATAAGCAGAAATACCTTTAAAGCTGTTCCAGTCTGTCAGCTGGCTCTGTCAATCAGAGTGATCAGAAAACCCCAAGGAAACAGCTCCCTCACTATGACCTGGGAGACTGAGACTGAAGAAGCTAGAAAACTCAGATCAGACTGGGCAATTCTTCAGATTCTGAGTTTCTGAGAAAAGTGGTCCTTTGACGGGCACAGGCACACAAACAAGGGACCTGCAGCCTGAAGCAAACACACAGAACATGGGTTTCTCTTCTGACTGTGTCTAGAGACTTCTCAGTGGCCTTCCCTCCCCTTTTTCCACACACAAGATGATGCTTATAAAATGAAAGACAGAATAATTTGCTCTATCTGAAAGTAGTGCTGCTTTGAGCGGGATGTCAGCCTGGAGGACCACCAGAGATCCCTTTAAAACTAAAGTATTCTATGAAAATCATGCTTCATGTGTACTCACTTGTTTCACACTGCATTTAGAAGTGTGATTACATTTTGATATTTTGTAAACCAACTATTGGAAGGTACTTGCTCAGTTTTAAAAATGTGTTATTGAGGCCAGTGATAACCTTCTCAAGAATTTTCTTCCCAACTTCAAGACCCATATTCCCACCTCACATCCACCACCTTGCTTTTTGATTTATTATAGAAACAGGTTACTATATTTAAGACATAAAAGTTATTCAATACATATCTTTAATATTGGTGTACAGTTCTTCAAATACTTGGTTAAACTATCCCTGAAGCCATTAATTGAATGAATAGAATGTCATGTGCATTGTGTGCCTGTAATACTTGGTTAAACTGTCCTTGAAGCCATTAACTGAATGAACAGAATGTCATGTGCACTGTGTGCCAGTGATACATTCAGCCCTGTTGTCCAAAATTTGCTTAACTATTGCATTACTTTAGAAAATGAACTGAAGAAAGTACCAAATATGTAGAATATAAGTTTTACATGGCTATATGTTTTTGTATGTCCATATGTACGAGAGCAACATGCAGAATCTTAGTTTCAAAATTTCAAATATAATTTGAGTTACTCGGTAGTTATGTCTATTCCTTCACTTCAGTACTTCAAAAGGAAATGTTCGTGAGATGTACTATATGCAAAATTAGAAGTGAAGTTACTTTTATAGTTTTTAAGGATCTTCAATTAAGATTTACTAAGAGTTTATTCTTAACAATATATTATTAACATGTACAGTGTTTTAATAAATAAAAAATAAGCTTTATACCTTTACCAGTTCATTCTCTTCTTGGCCTGTTTACTTAGATTCTGCTATTATAGTCAGTAGTTCTCATCTATTTTTACAGTGCACAGTACAGGATTGGATTTTTTCCTCACTTATTAAAATGCATATTTGATTTCAGTCCTTGAAATGATCATAGAATCATAGAATGGTTTGGGTTGGAAGAGGCCTTAAAGATCACTTTGCTCCAACCCCCCTGCCATGGGCAGGGACACCTTGCACCAGACTAGGCTGCTCAGAGCTCCATCCAACCTGGCCTTGAACACTGCCAGGGATGGGGCTAAGTAAAATTTTTTTTTTATGTCGTCTGACTGCAAACTGTTGCATACTGATGCAGTTGAAATTTATAAAGACTATTTTAATACTCATGTGAGATTTTTAATGAGTTTTGGAAAGGCCACTCTGTGAAGGTAATAATACCTTAGTTTGTGCATCAGACAAACTTTGATGGTACATGCATCATTGTGATGTGTACCATACATTGTGAGAAGTGAGACTACCAGAAATCCTCTACTGAGACTTGCTTTCATATGTTGTACAAACAACCTGTCTTGTGTGTTCTTCAAATGCATAAAGAAGTCTTGCAGAGAAAAGATACAGCATTTCAGACACAGGATTTACTGGAGATTTCATAATCAAATGTATTTACTAAGCAAAAGCTTTCAAATTTAGTCTGCTTTGCCTTATTTTTAGATTAAAGCTCTGGAGTTGGCCAGGGAGCTCAAAGAGTGCACAACACCCACACTATTAGTAAACTTAATAAAAATATGAAATATGTTTGTTGGTGTATAAGAGGGAACCCACTACAAACCCACTTAGGCCACCCCTCTGATCCTGACCCATCAGCTGTCCCACAGACGAGCACTAAGCCAACCCTCTCCTCCTCCCCTTCCCAGCCTGTCCTTTCTGAAGAGTCTGTATCCACGTGATGTCTGTGACAAGAATAGTTTGACAGGAGGCTCTCAGCCAGGCACAAATAGTACAGTGATTATGTGGATGATTACGACAGCATCAAAAATGTTTTATGGAAAATAACGGAATTCCCAAATGGTCTCACTAGAAAAAAGATCCTTACCATAGTTTTTGTAATGTGTCCTTCCACAAGAGGGGGACTCTCACTTGTTAAGATAGGGAAAGCTAAGGACCTTTAGAAGTGACCGCATGTACTCAGGTTTTGCAGATTCTATCAGAGGTGTGACATCCAGCTTCTTCCCTATTTAAAACAAAGCTTTTACTGGATTGTCTCAACTAAAATGTACAGTCTAAAATGTAAAGGTTTGGAAGATCAGCAGAATAATTTTCCTTAACAGTTTCTTCATTGCTTCTTACTGAACAGCAGTTTTTCCACTTGGATTTAAAGCATTCTTCCATTACATTCTCCAGCTCCTTGTCCCCTGTAGTTTTTCTCAAAGATCTCCAAGTCGACTCTAAGGCTTCAGTTGATTGCAAAAGATGTGATAAAATGTTCAGAAGCAGATGGGTAACACGCAAGCAGCAGATCAAGCAAACAGCAAGCACTACAATGGAATCAGCAACATTAAGTACAGCACGTCTAATATGATAAATATAGCAGAGATTAAAATCAAGGTTTTAAAATCCATTTACATGATCTGCAGTTCCACCAACCAGTGAAGAAGAGGTAATGCAGGCTGCCAGTGAACCTTCAGAGCACTCTCAGGGATCTCACCCAAGCCTGAATGTTGGAGGCTGCTGGCTAACGTGGTGCAACTGTTCCAAAGCACACCAAGTGTCAAAGGGCACTCACAGCTGTTTGCCTGGGGCTCCAGTCCCTTCCCCTCAGCCAGGGCACAGCGTGCAGCACACCCAGCCACCAGCACCTGGAATACTCCTCAACAATGAATAATTTAGTGCATTTCATGTGGACATCCCCGGTTCACAAATACTTTCCCTATTCTGTTAATGGCTTTTTTGTGCTCCAACATTCTGCAAACAGCTAAAAAAAATGGTTCTTCATTAGACGTGCTATCTTTTGTCCCTCACTGTTTCCCCACTCAATGGAGCCTTATTAGGACTTAATGACAAACTACTGCATATTTATACTATTGAGGTTTTATTCATATTTTGATTTTAGAGGATGCATGCGTATATATATATGTGGAAGAATTATTAGTTTAAAATCCCCACATCCTTAGCTTTCTCAAAAGAATATTCAAATACCTTCCAGAATGCAATTGTTAAAGTTCGTCTTCATGATTTACATAATAATTTCAAGTTAGAGATCTTGCTTAAGTGTTTTCGTAACACTACTCTTCAAAAGAAAAGAAAAAGAGCAATAAGATAAAACAGCATTACTCACATCTGAAAGGTTTCTATTTCTGGACAAACACAGCACCTCAGACTCTTAACATGTCTAACTCCTTCATATATCATGACAAAATATTTGCAGAACTAATGAAGTTCAAGGAGTCTTTGCAGAAAATATAGGTCCTAGGAGTACTTTTAAATCTGCTTACTATATAAGTTTATGCACTCCAGTTTTTTCTAACTTGCAGAGTATAAAGCTTTCAATTAACACCTTGAGGTATTTATGTAATCTTCAACACAGGGACTACATCAGTTTATTCTGAATTTTACCAAATATTTTTGTGTGTGTGAATAATTCTTTTTATGATATAACTGTTCCTAACATACAGAGGCAATTGCTAAGGATTTTAGTTGTATTTAAAAGTACATCTATCATACGGCCCTAGTGATCAATCATAACCCATCTGTTGCTTTTATAAGTTGCTCAAAACAAAGGAATTGGTGGGTTAGCATTCTCACTGGAGCCAAGGAAAGTACAGAAAATGCCTTCTGTATTTCAGATCCTATTTTTAAGTCTGCTTAACTTCTTATAGATTAAGTAATAAACATAGACTGCTTGTCATTCATAAATACATCCCAGGAGATCTGCTGGGAGACAGAGGAGGGCAGGCTGTGTTTCAAGGACTAAAAATAGGAAGTTGCACTTGCAGCAATTCCATGGCCTATGAGAGATGATAGCCCAAAGTACTCAGATGATGCAGATGGGACACTCTGATGTCCACTCTCAGCAAAGCTTTCAGGCCACCTCCGGGACATCCA
Source organism: Platysteira castanea (assembly GCA_013397175.1). Lineage (NCBI taxonomy): Eukaryota > Metazoa > Chordata > Aves > Passeriformes > Platysteira > Platysteira castanea. The sequence goes on along the minus strand of VYXC01012508.1, from coordinate 211,047 downwards.
TGACTGGCTCCTTTGCAGGAAGGCTGCTGCACCCTGGAAGATGCCACTGACCCAGCACATCTCTGCAGTGTCCAAGCAGGACTCCCCTGAACACACCTCCGTTTGTGTGTCCTGTGACCACCTGCATTTCCCACAGAAGGGACGCTGCCTGGCTTCACTTAGGCACTGTCACATCACTGAATTCATAAGCTGCAAGGCAGCCAGTGCTGCTGAAGGAGGAACTGGGTAAAATCCATGGCCCAAACTGCCAGAGGGAGTGCCCCTCCCGACCCCACCGACTCTAATGCCACGCGTGCATCTGGCTCCAGTAATGCTCACCGGTGTAATTCATACCAGTGTTACACTCCAGTGTACTAACCAGTCACACTGCTGCCAGAACATCCCATTCCTTGGGTCACAGGAGGAGCAAAGGGGATGTGTTCTGCACACACTGAAAATTTCAGCACTGTCTTTTTTTTTTTCCTGGAGCTTATCACAGCCCCTGTTGAATTGCCTGTTAAAAAGGGGAGAAGAACAGAGGCAAAAAGTGCTCCTATTGACAATTTTGCCTCAAAGCAAGTGGTTGTGAAGTAAGTTCTCTTCATTGTGTTTTACAGAATCACAGAATCATTAGGGTTGGAAGGGACTTCTGGAGATCATCCAGTCCAACCTCCCCACCAAGGCAGGGTCACTCAGAGCAGGTGGGTTTTGAATGTCTCCAGAGAGAGAGACTCCACGAGCTCTCTGGGCAGCCTGTTCAGTGCTGTTCCACCCTCAACATAAAAATGCTCTGGTTTTAGATTTGGTGCAGTATTTTAATATACATAAATAGAAGAAGTTAAGAGAATTGTACAAATACACACAAGGGACATCACTGCTTCATTCCATTTTATATAATTTCTTTTAAGAAAACCTTGCACTAATTTAATTTACTATTTAAATAATAAATTATTAAATGAATTAATTTGCTATTTAAATAAATTGACAGGTCTGCACTCTCTCTCACTGTCACCCACCTCCCACCCCCTTTCTAGGGCTGCCTGCAGCCCACACATCTGAACAAGAGAGCAGAGACCAGTGCAGAGTAAGAGAAGGGGACAAGGACAAGCACTGAGTGCCACATGTAACCACTGTTTTCACAACAAATACATTCTTCCCTCTCAGAATATTGTACACAATTTATTGCAGACCACTAGACAGCCTCCCTCCTGCTCATGTGAGCATTCTTACCGGCAACTAATCTCAATTAATCTTGCAAAAGAATACCCAAGAGTCCTTAAAAGAAACAGTGGCTGAAGAAACTGAATTACAGATAAAAGCAAGGAAAGCTACTGAAATACATATGAACTCAAAGTAAATAGTGTTATTCTGCAGAGAAAAATGTAATCTGACAAAGAAGTTAAAAGCTTAATTGTAAGAAGACCCCCTCTCAGTTTCACTTCATCATTTTTATGCACAGCAAAGCTCAATAGTATTTCCAAATACAGCTTTTCAGAAGAGCTCAAGTTTAACTGCTAAAATACTGAGGATAAATTTTGCCTAGAAACAAATTGATTTCACATAGACTAAAGCTTTGTCTGCTTTAATATAAACAGTCAGTTGTTTGAGAATTCCTATTACAGTAGGATCCTAAAACTTAAATGGATAAGCTCATTCATATTTGAGTACAAAATAAAACTGACCACAACAAAATTTGCAACAAATAAACCAATTTATTACTTTTTGGCAAGTCCCATACAGCATGAGCAAGGATCCTTCACTCACTATATTAAATTATTTAACTTTATACAAACTGTAAACATCTTCAACATGACAAACTGTTGGTACAGGCATTCCCCAATTCTGGCATCTTTTCTCTCTCAGTTAATCAAACAAAACTGAAACCCAAATAAACCAAAGAACTGCATCTCTATAAAATGCAGCATGTGCATTTTATACCACATCAATTCTAAGCAATGCAGAAAATAGTACTTATTATTTTTAGTGAAATTTGTAATGGTATTATGAACAGAAACATTTTTTTCCATGCTGTGGTATCCTATTTTTTGTTTTAAATTAAAACCATCATTTTATACAATCAAGGTAGCAAACCAAATTTTACAGTAAGCCAGCTGGTTTGGTATATAAACCAGCTATATTTGTTATACTATAACAGACAATTAAGAATATAAAAACTCCTGATCTGTTTAATACTTTGTTTTCCTGGTAGGCACCAGCCTAAAGAACTACTTGTCCAAAAACCCCTGCTGTAATTATCTGATTTTTTTTTCACCCCCTCTCTCTCAAAGTGCTTTAAATCAGACATAATCTGACCCATAAAGTGATCACTTATCTCCCTCTTAAGTAAAAGAAGATTTTTCTAAGTTCCAGGAATGTCAATCTGCAGGCTAGCTTTACTGAAGGACTACAAGATACATACTGTTAGGTCATAATCCTCAAAGCAGGGCAAAGGTGTTTAATCTTTTCATTAACCACTTTTCTCCTAACCAACTCAGCAGCAGTAAAATACAGACAATTATTTTATTGACTAAGGCTTTAAAAAAAAATTAAAAATCATTCTCTCGTTAAAAAAACATTTGCATTACAACTTTGGTTTCAGTATGCTCCTAATTTTTAAGTCACGTTTACAGACAACAATCTACACTTCTAATGTAAAAAGTCAAGCCATATTAAAACCTTTCAAGTCTCTGTGCATCATAAGAAGCAATTAAAATAAACTTAATTCTTTTCCAGATCACCTTTAGTTACTGACAAAACCCAAGGTAGTTATTTCCACAGCTGTGTGCAACCAGCTGTTTTCAGCATTATAAAACATCACACTTTAGATGACAAAGTGCTCAGATCAGCAGATCCATAAATTATGAGTTCAGATGAGTTTCACTACCTGAAGTGAGGACACTGAGGAGCCCTGTAAGATTTCTGACTCACCGAAATGCACAGCTGAAAGACTGTGGAGAACGAACAGTGCAGTTAACTTGCACTGACATTAAAATGTACAGTCATAAATAACAATGCTCCTCCTGCACAGGAGTTTAATTCCTACTGTCAACTGCAAAAAAAAACCCTACATCAAACCTTGGTAAAAATCTTACATGAAAGTCTTTAAAAAGATGGTGCAATTCCTTCAGCCAAGCAAGATATTCCGCTGCTGGATTTGCCTCCAGATATTCTCTGCCCAAATAAAGAGGGGGATCAATACTACCCTGTTAAAACTGGATCCTGATAGGACTACAGAAACACTGTAGAGGATATTCCATCAGCCAAAATACAATCAGTTATTTCAAATGCCTGAACTCTTCCACTACCGTGAAAATCTGACAGAAATAATGGAACAGGAACCTTCAGGTAACCTTAATTCTTCAGCAGAATTGCAGATTAACCAAAAAAAATTTCTACTACTTGGTATTTTTCCTGCAGCACGGGAGGAAGCTTTATTGAAAAAAACCTGATCTACACAGCCACCATTTTACAGACGATCTTCTAAACATAATTAATACCAACAAGTTCAAAATACTGTTGTGTGGTTTTGGTTTGGTTTTGTTTTAAAACAAGAGATACTTCTGATTTACAGTCAAACCTTGTGGATATTTTATTTTTTTTAAAATTTATAATCCATTCAATTTACTTTCCAGTCTTACTGGGAATTTCCTGGAGCCCAACACATCACAATGCAACTGTTATTCATGTGAATGTACAACTTCTGTATGCTAGCTGCTGTCTTCTGTAGCAGTGTCTGTTAGAACTTTCACAGAATTGTAATGTTCTCCTAATCCATAGGCATGCCTCATATACCTAAAAAAAAAGTTACAGAAATAGTGTTCAGTTTAACAAAAAGTATACATCATGCCAAACAGTAACAGTACTGGAAGACAATTTAAACAAAGTCAAGTTTTAACAACAAAAATATATAGGATCATTAAATAGTAGAGTATTAATAAAGACAGTTTTTAATTCTGGTGACTTCCAGGCACAGTTTGACATATACTCTGAAGAAGAAAGACGTTTCCTCCATCTTGTATCAATATCATCATTGCTTTGTAACTATTTAACAGGTAAAATGACCTTGCAGCATTCTATAAATCAGTGACTGATACACATCAGACATTGTCTAATTACAATTTCTCCAAAGTAAGTGTGTCACAAACAATTTCTGACCTGCACAACCATTATTCAAGCATTGTTTCAACATCAGATATGTAACAGAAAATAGAAGAGAAGGTGAGAATCAAAGCTGAGCCCTCTGCTACAGAAATAAGTGCACTAAATTTAAGTGATAAAATTACATACTTACACAAGTGTTATTGGTTTGCCTGAATATTCTTCACCAACAATAATGGGAGGAGAATCCATTTGCACTATTTCAATAGGTGTTTGTAAAATGTGTGACAAAGCCCTTAGCTTTAAGGCAAAAATAATTTAGTTACAGGATTAAATACAAGGTAGGCAGAAGACAGGAAGACTAGGCATTTAATTTTAGCAGACAGTTCAAGCATAACATTAGAAATATTTTCAAAAAATAAACTTTATTAAAATAAGCAAAATTATTTTAATTTTTAAAACTTTAATTAAAAACAGATTACCCTAAACTAATTGTTTAGAGGATACAACATTGGGCTACTTTCAATAATTTGCTAACTGTTCTTTCATAAAAAATAAGACAAACTAAAATAACTATGTATTTTTTGAAGCTTAAGTTCTTGTTTCCATGATAAAAACCTAACAATACTCCGCTCTAGGCATCTTTGCTACTATCTAAGTCTTCCCCTACTCATAGTACCAGTCTTTCTAATGATATTTATACCAAATGAATTCACTAACTTGCATGCTGTCAAATACATCAGAACAGTGGTGCACTATCAGAAAAGCTACTGCTTTGGGAAAACAGCGTATAGCCACAAGAAAAAATTCTTAATAAGCTATTTGTGACTATTTTTGCTTATGCCCTCAGGTATTCTTTCTAAGGAAGCCCTTTCTTTAAAGTTCTTTCTTCACCCACTTCAGAATTTCACAAATAAAAATTACCAATACAATACTTACTTCCAGCTGACCACCCCATGCAGCTGTATTTGCTATATCATCACAGTATTTCTCAAATTCCTCTGCAGGGAAAGAAAAGACAACTTTTAGCACTTGTCTTGTTTGAGAACAAGCAACTAAGGAAAACCACTGATTGTGCAATGAAGAACTAGAGCCAGAAAAGTACAAACACATTATAGAGGAAAATATATATGTTCACTGAAGAAAAGCATAGAAAAACAGTTGTCAAAAAAACCCCAAACTCATTCTGTTTTAAAAAGAAAATTTCAAACTGAAGAGAGGGATAAAAAAAGAGTATAAAAAGAAGGACAGTTAACACCTATAATTTTTTATTCAGAGAACAACAAGCAACAACAAACAAGAAACTGCATAGAGTTTTCCTCCTGTTAAGTTTCAGAGGATGTTTAGAAATTTCAGAAAAGAACGTGACAGCAAGTAGTATATCTAGTTCTTACATTAGCCAAGTGTCAGGTACAGTTTAAAAATCTTGGAACTGCATGTAGTTAAATAGTTGGCTGGGTTTCTTTAAATTTCCAAATTAGCTGCCTTGTTTTTAGCCTCCTAAAGTATTTATTTCCAATAGTTCCTTTGTAAATAGCTAAAGAAAATCTCTTCAGATCATGTTCTACAGAAACCAAGTTTAAAATTTGTAAATTACAAACCCTCAAGCTTTTGAGCATTATAAACAGATTTTGAGAAAGAATCTTCAGATTTTTCTGAAGACTGTTTAGAATGATTTTTCATACATTTCCTTTATAACAGAAAAGCACAATTCCCTGTTGCTGTGCAGAATTTTATTCAGTATTCTCCCAGGACATGTTTATCCTGTGACATTAATCTCTGTCAACATGGGAAAGACAGCACCCAGTGACCACATGAAATCCACAGCAATGCCTATTAAATAAATGTAGCATTAAGTTAAGGAAATTTAAGTCACTTTTGTGGTGTTCCAGGCGTAATGAATAAATAATGTATTGCTCAAATAAGAGGTACATAAACTCTGTTTAACTGCATTTACTCAGCCTACACCGTTGCTCCACACTAAAGGTCTTTATATTTTTTGGTTTAGTCTATTTGTAAAAAACAGTTCCAAAATACTTTGCAGTGAAAAAACAAGGTAGAATAAGAAAATGCATCAATTCAGACTATAAAATAGATTTGCTTGAATTTCACACCCATTTTTAACAGCTTTCCTGCGTACATTGAAAGCATCAATATAAAACTTGACAAAAGAATCACTCCAGCCTGGTAGGCGAGCTGTTTATAATAATATATCACATCCCAGAAGGAGTTCACATCACCTAGTAACCAGCAAGTTCTGGTTTGTTGTTTTTTTTTTTTTAATGGGGAATAATGTTTCCTAGGTTAATTACAATAATATATATTAATTACAGAGATCCAGGTGTAACAAGTTTCATAGCAGATCGTAATTCTGTGTTCCATGGAACACAGCCAGACCAATAAAGCAACAAAGTTACAAACACCGTAAAAGTCCCAATTCAGCTGTAACTGAGACTGAGACTTATCAGCAGTTACAATAGTTCTTAAAATCTCATATGCTACAAGTCTTACCTCGGCTATACATATCTCCAGTATTAGGGTTTGTAAGAAAAGGCAGGAAGTCATCAAAGTGACTTTGCATATACTTTGCTGTTTGGTTCCTCAGAGTTGCAACAGTCCAGGAATTTTGGTGATCCTTGAGCTGGTCCTCAATAGCTCTGTACATGCAATGGCCATCTGAAGGGATTTGTTTGATCTCTAAGTGCCTCGCCGCCAAGAGGGAAGCAAGTTTCTGACTTTCAAGATGTCTAGCACCTGTTAAATTTTGTATCTCAGCTTCAGCTATTCTTTCTTCTCTTTCTTTCTCCAAAGCAGCTTTCTTCTCCTTAGATTAAAAACACACAAAAATTATATTAAATGTTAAAATTTAGAATATGCCTGTACAGTTCTTGGCTAAGTGCTTGCTTCTAACTCTTTCAATGTTTTCTCAGTACATTCTTACCTATGAAATATTTGTCTGAATCAGTACTACCAATTAGAGACCTCCTAAACCCAAACTCTAGCAAATGCCTAGTGATCAATATATCCTAACTGCCTCCAACACCACACCCGAAATGATATGACAAGAGAAATCTTAATTATATCAACATGCAAAATAACACTTTACAACACTCATACAAAGGCTATTAATCATAGTCCTTTCTTCAGGATCACCTATTTCAAGTATGGGAACTCTAACTAAACATCAGAAAATACCACTCTTCCGTGAGAAGTGTGGGATCTGCCACTTAAGCATATGATTGCATAATGGAGCTCATGCCATGAAACTGAAACTCCCTCAGGATAGGTATTCTACATCATAAAAGACTGCTCCTAACCTAAGGAGTGGATAAGAAGGCATGTAGAGAATATTAGAAGGGATGTAATAATACAAAAAAAAATTACTTTCATAGAATGTTTCCTAAGTTCATGCTGAAGTAAACAAGGGAGCAAGAGCCAAAGTAAATAAGCAAGTAAAAAGGAAGCAGTACAGAGAATGATCTTTCCACTGCCACACTTAATATTCACCACAAATCAAGACCAGACTGGTTTAGGCAATCAGAATATAGGAAAACTAGACCACAGTTCCTGGCTTGCCTAGACATAGTGCCATGAATTATGAACATGCTTTTAACATTTTTAACATTTTAACATTTAGTGATCATGTACCAGAGGATGAAACATGCAATAAAGCAGTGTTCCTCTAGCCCTGACCCAATATTCATGCAGGCACAATGAGAATGTTAATCCACCACAGCATCTGATGTTTAACCAGATCTAAGCCTAACAGGACACTAGGTAGTGTTTCTTAACAATTTAATATTTTAAAAGAACATCTTCAGTATTGAAGATTTGATTTCATCAAATGTGTAAAGTTCTACTAGTTGCATACTTTCCACATAGTATTTTAATTCAAGTACTTTATTTCTTTAATAATATTTCTAGTGAAAGTCTTTCAAAAATCATTTGCTTTAAATAATTTCTTTTTTTCTGGCTCCCATTTCCTGACCTATTCTGAATCCTGACTCATGGCTGAGGGTAGAAAAGTACAACTATTTATAAAAGCCATACATATACCTAGGCAGCAGTTTAACAGATTTTCAAGGCACCCAAAACATCAATACAGAATTACCCAGGTAATGTCCCCTGCAAAATTGTTTAGCTTTGGCTGTTACAGTTAAGTTGAATATAATGTCAATCAGTTACTTGTAAAATGTTTAACATGAAGTCATACCCGCCTCTTCTGTGCTTTTGATATTCGAGGATGCTGAATCTGCTGCTCAACTCCTTCAAGCTCTAAATTTGCAACCCCATCAGCTATGGAATCTGTCTAAAAAGAAAAAAAAAAAGTTAAACGTTCTTAGTAGTATAAACAATAACTAAAATATGCATCATCTGAAACAGTTTTAAGTTCTCTTCCAGGATATTTTTATGAAGTTTAACCATAAAGATCCATGTATAGAACAGAATCCATCAAAGCCCTTCCCATCCCAAACTACTGTCTTGAATTTCATTACTTTTCTGTACTCCCAACAGAGTTATGAACTGTGCATCTCCAATTTAAGCTGTATGTTGTCTTACATACTGGAGTGTGAACACTGCTTACTGGCTGAAAGGAAAAACTTTCCTCACCATGCCAGCCACTGAGGTATCCACACAGCCATTATCAAGTTCTGTGAAAATAAACGCAGAAGGGTCTACCCTCCATATCAAAGCATAACTAGCAGTTGAAAAAGACAGATAGTTGAAACTTCTCAAGAAAAATGACAAATGCAACCCAGTAACTGTATGAGCAATACAAAAAAATCAGTTACACTTTTGACACAATTCCAAGACAAACACACAGGATGAGTCAAACACCTGGTGAAGGTCATCAATACTTTAGTAGTCCACATTAGATAACCAGAGTGGCAATATAACAGTAACTTAAAAAAGGAATTCTCTAACATAACTGAGTTACTCATGTAGCCTTAAAGGCAACACCAAATACTACTTGTGGTGGTGCACTTTTACCCCTACTCTACAGTTAATTTCTGTTACAGTTTGGCATTTGTGTAATGATTTTGTTTGTATGCTTCATCCATGGATTCAGCAACAAAGTAAACCTTGCCATCAAATCTTGTCATGCTTTTGCAAATTTATATTAAACCTGCTTTTGAAATATCTTTTACAGTGATTCTTTAAGCAACCAAACCATTCTCTCAACAGTGCTCAACAACAAAAACCCCCACTGTTACATGCTCCTTCCAGCACTGCCCATTTACTGTAACAGCTAAAGCTTTCTTAAGTTGAAAAGAGTTACTAATACTGTGAAGAAATGGATAACTACTTTGAAGCGTTATTTCATTACAATTTTTAAAAGTTAAAAAAGCCCTAACACAAATTGTACCTATACAACTTCAGCTGAAGTTGGGGCACCTACCTTATTCTGTTCAGGTGAAGCTTCCTTCAGTTGCTTTAATTCCTCCTTGTGCTTCTGTTCAAGTTCTGCCTCTAGTTTGGCGACTTCATCTGCCAGCTGTTTTCGTCTCTTCTTATCATTCTTGGGAACAGCATTTTTCATGCCTTGAATTTTTGCTGTTAGAGAAGCAGTGTAATAAAACATTATTTTAAAATATAGATACTCTATGGTCATTGCAGAAAATGACTGCAAGTCACACAGAAAAACTAATTTACAAACATCAACAAATCAGTATAATAGTTTAGCTGTGAGACTGCCCGTTTTAATCCTCACATTTTCAAAGTGGCTATATTTTTTCTTAAAATATGTAAACTGCCTTTTCTTTTCTTTCTTTCTCTGAAGAAGAAAGAAACTTATGCCAGCTTACTAATAAAAGTACATATGAACTTCATCCATGCAGCAGACCTTGGCCTGTTGCCTTTGAAAAGATCATGTGAGCATTGAAATCTCAAATCTCACAGGAAAGATGAGCAATTTTTTAATCAGACAAGCAGGAGATTAAAATTAAAAACTGAGTTTACCCATCCTTAAGACAAAGTTTCTAAAAGCAAAATGGGTATTCAATATCAAAAAAACAAAAAAACAATCTTAACTTGATTAAAGTCCGTAAGTATTTCTAGGCTGTAAGTCAATGTTTCATTTCTAAAATCATAGAAGAGTTTGGTTAGAAACAGTGTCCAGATGTTATTTAGTTCTACCTCCTGCTGAAAGTGTGGCTGAATTCAAAGCTACATCAGGTTATGTTAATTCAGATGCACCTGAAATTTATTCAGGTGACTGTGCAGTCTCCAGGGACAGGCATTCTGCAACCTTTCTGGGAAACTGTTTTACCAACATTTAACAATTCTTACTATGAAAAATTTTTCCCTTATTCTTCCCATGAAGATTTTTCTTGTTATCCTTCAGCCTGTCTCTAGTCCATCCTCTATACTTTGATGAGTCTGGCTCCATCCTTTACACAGTGGAGACTACAACCAGATCCCCCCATAGTCTTCTCTTCTTCTCTTGTGTTATTAAATGAACACTTTCACTACTTCTGTCACTTCTGTATTCACTGTTTTAGAGTTACAGCAGCAATTATTTAACAGCCTGCTTGCTATTCATCACCTGTACTGTTTTCCTGTCCTTCACCCTTGACTGACACAACTGAGCTGAAGATGATGGCAATGATAATGAAACTTTTCAAAGAGAGGCAGGAAGAACGTTCATACTGAAAGATTTATGTTAAGCATTCAGCCTCACAGATGAATAAGCTGAGTATGACAGAAAAGCAGCTTTGTTCATTAAAATTAACACAGCAGAGGAGAAGGGAATCCAGGACATAAAAGGCACACACAAATACAGTGTAGAGTATGGGTAGTGGAAAGGGGGGTGTGCATGGTGTGGAGCCATGTGCCCCAGCCACCTATGACAATGCTTGATTCCTACCCCTCCTCAATTTCAACCAAATCTGAGAGAGGAAAAGGCATCTCAAAACAGTAAGTTCCTATAGATTTAATGACAGTATGCAATCTGACTCCTTCCTGTTTTAACCCTCGGATAAAAGGTTGCAGATGGGCCTATCTCATCACATACCAAAAAAGCCAAACAAGGAAAAGTCCGTATCAATATACTAGCAGTGAGAAAGGCTTAACAAAAATGTTAAAATAACTATGAAACTCAACAGAACCCATCTATCAGACCTACTTAACTATATTAACTTATTGTATTAGGGTAGGTCAAATGGCATAAAGTGTAACAAGTTCATATGAAGCACTGTAAGACCACACAGGTCTTTTACTACAGATACTTTATTACGGCTGGACAGGACATGAAAATTCGGTTCAGGTCAACTGCACTTTGAATGAAGAAACGTAACAGGCTGGGCAGCAAGAGCCCCTATGCAGGCTTTCCAACCTAAAATGCCTTTAAAAAACACACCTTCTTTAATTTAAACCAAAGTAACAAAATGCGAACATCACGCCAATGGCCCAGCATTAAATCACAGCTCCCGCGCATCGCGCGGCTCCCAAGGCCACGGCAAGGCGAGCTCCGCAGGCCGCCCGCACGACCGGCGCCGCTCCCGGCAGCACAGCCCGCCTGCCGCACCGCTGCCCGCACGCACCATTTCGCTACCGCCGTCCTCGTCCCCCTGCGAGGGCACCGCCGGGGCTGCTCCCTCCTTCTCCACAGCCGCCGCCGTCCCTCCCGCCCCTCCGAGCTACGCCGGGCTTCCTGCGAGGGAAGGCGGAGAGGGGACACCGAGCTCAGCCGGCCCTGGCGTCCCCGCCGCCGCTCCTCAGCCTTCTCCCCGCCCGCCCCGCGCCGGGCCATGGCGCCCCTCACCCTGGNTGGTGGGGAAGGGAAGAGCGTGGTTTGCTCAGGGCCTGTGAGCGCTTCTGTTCGCTGATATCTGCGGGGCTGCTCGTTCCTGCAGTAATGTCCCGGTAAAGGACTCCTGTGGCAAGTCTGCACTAGGAAAAACCATACGTTTAGGTCAACTAGAGGTAGATCCTGTTAAACGGGGAGGTGAGAAAGGAGTCAGAGTTTTTACGCAATTTATCACATTAAGGAAAAAAAAAATTTAATATGTTCATTCTGTGCNCCGGCAGCACAGCCCGCCTGCCGCACCGCTGCCCGCACGCACCATTTCGCTACCGCCGTCCTCGTCCCCCTGCGAGGGCACCGCCGGGGCTGCTCCCTCCTTCTCCACAGCCGCCGCCGTCCCTCCCGCCCCTCCGAGCTACGCCGGGCTTCCTGCGAGGGAAGGCGGAGAGGGGACACCGAGCTCAGCCGGCCCTGGCGCCCCCGCCGCCGCTCCTCAGCCTTCTCCCCGCCCGCCCCGCGCCGGGCCATGGCGCCCCTCACCCTGGAGCTCCCGCTTCTCCTTGCGCTGCCGCTTCACCAGCTGCTCCAGCGGCCCCTCGGGCCCCGGCTCCTCGTCCCCCGAGCCCTCCATGGGCACCCGGAGCCACATTAAGGAAAAAAAAAATTTAATATGTTCATTCTGTGCGAAATACACAGTGTGCTGCATGTGCCAGTTTTTATCATGAAGCTCAAAAACACCAGAAAGGCTTATGATTTTCTAAGTTGTGGTGCTTGTGTCTCCTCACTGTTGTGAAATTACTCCTCAGAAGGTGAAACATTTTTATTACGGTAAAAAGCCAGGCTTCGTGTTTGGGGTCAAATCAAAGTGAGAACTACAAAAGGTTGTGTAGTGGGATGCTTTTCTGTTTGGTGCAGGCACCAACACTATTTTGTGGAACATTCAGTTGATACGGGCAACATATAACCTATAAAAGCGAATATTTTAATGGGGCTTAAAATTACTCAAACTGAGCAAAAAGTGGTAATGGAAGTGCGTTTGTCCTTAATGTTAAGGTCATTGCTGTTATTCATTTTACATTTTTATGAACAGAATATCTACAAGAATATGTCCCTGGAGGTATTTAAAAACCAGTAAATATGTTTCTGAGAGACATGATTTGGTGATGGACTTGGCAGTGCTGGGTTAACAGTTGGACATCATAAACATCTTTCCCAAGCTAGACGATTCTGAGATTCTATGAAGTACAATGTCACGTGTAAAGAAAGGACACGAGTTTAAAACAGAATCATAAAATGATATATCAAACTCTCTTGCTGTATAGAACCACTATTTTTTTTGGATCCCCTTTAAAATTATGTTGAAATGTAAGTAATTTTCAGATTCATATGTCCATACCTGAAAATATAATTTTCCTTTACTTCCACCTGCTATTTCCATCTTATTAGAATAAAAGACATCACAGATCAGCTAGGAAAAGAGAAGGGGGACAACTGGCTTTTAGCTAGGAAAATAGTGTAGCACTGTACTAGGGTGGCCTTGTAAATATTCTGCAAATCCAGAATAGGGACAAATCCGTGTTGGATTTGGTTTGACTAATATATATGTGCTCTGTATCAGTTTGTCTATGGTATATGTGTGTCCACACATGTATCTATGTATGAATATTATGAATATACTGTATATTTGAAAATAGAATACCAGTTTATACTGTTTTAAAAATACCCCTTGCAGATATCTCGGTGTGCCCTGCAAATTGTGCCCTGGCTGGGGAAAGTGGCTGGGGATCCAGGCAACAAGCTGTGAATGGGCAAGGGCCCTTTGGGGACCTGCAACTCCAGGTAGGGGGTGGCCGGTCACCGCACGGCTCTGCGGGACCTGATGAACAGCGAGGAGACCCCAGACCAAAACCCACCACTGGACCAAGAGCTGTGTGAAGCGCATGTGCACGGACTGCGAGGGTATAAAACCTCAGTGCTCATTTTTGGGAGGGTCCTTCCCCAGAGACACCCAGCTCGGTAGGTCGCTGCACCACGATTAAATCACGTAAAGGTTAACAGCACGTCTGGGACTCTGCTGTTACTTGAAGAGCAGGCAGTAGCATTGTGCCAGGGGCATTGGCCAGCTGTAACCTGTAGTGGTAGCTCGGCAGAACAATGGCCATCACAAGGCACTTTTTGATGTACACAAATTAACTTTCCTGCGGCAGTGTCTGGAAAATGGATTCCCAGATCACATGGATTATTGTTATGCTTGGAACAGTGTGCATGGATGAGAAGTCAGGAGAGGAAGCCGAGCCGCCGGTGACACTTGCGGTGGCAGGGGCTGAGCCTCAAAGCAGGAACCGTGGCGCTCTGCCTGCGTCGGCACCGCCCTGTCGGGTCGTGGGGATTAATCTCCAAAGCAGGAATCCTGTCGCTCTTTCTGCCCCGGCACCACCCTGTCCTTTAAATACTCCTTCAACACCATCTGACTTTCCTCCTCTGAGGCTACTCCAAGTGTTTATCAAATACCCGTGGAATCCAAGTGATTTGGCATTATAGGGAAGTGAGATGCCAAGTCCGAGGGAAGATCGCAAGAAATGCGCTCAGCTGTAATATATGTACTGGACATGACCCAAGCTGGGGGGACATGCAGGTGCTTTTGAAAGAACTATTCTGGCCAGGTGAAAGGGAAAAATAATTGATAGGAAAGCAGAACTGGCACTGCAAGCAGAAGGAAACAGGAACCCCTGGTGAGTAAATGACCCAAATTGAAATGATAATACCATAGAGGACAGGCCAGCATGTCAGACAAGAATTCAAAACCTGGTTGAAGCAATATTGTCATGGGAAATGAAGGGTTAACTGGACTAAAGTAATGGAATGTAGACAGAGAATGGACGAATATCCTAGAGGTTTTTGGGGCTGCCTCCAACTGGTTTTGCTAGAATATGGGGGAATGGCTTCACAAAACTTTAATGGTGCACTTGCAATTGGTGTCTTTGTAGGTCAGGCAGCACCAGACAGTCAAAAATATTTTAAGGAGCATATGCCAGGGTGGCAGGGATAAAACTATAAAAAATCCACATGTTGCAGTATTTGTGTGTGATGGGCAAAAGAAAAAACAGAGGGCAGTGCAAGTAGAGGAGAAAAGGGAAATTGGAGAAAGTGGAAAATCTGATGGCTATTGCCTTGACAGGAAATCTCCAGGGAAGAAAATGAAGAGAGGAAGAGCAAATATGCTTAGCGGACCTAATCCAGAAAGCAGAAGAAGACAGAGAAGGAATGTGGAAATGGAGTGTTACTATTGTGGAAATTTAGGACACAGGCAAAGAGAATGGCCTTTCCAACCAAGTGAGGGAGTAATTGTGCAAGGATAGATAGTCACAATGACTAGAGGCCAGCAATTCTACTGAATTTGAGGGAACAATACAATTACAAAGATACAGTTTTTGGAGAACACCTAGGTCAACAGGGTCATAGAGTATGTGGGGAGTGGGTCTCGTTGGCTTTCTGGTAGATACAGGAACCACATTATCCATCTTAAGCTTTGCCCCAAGAGGGTCGTAACCACAAAGTATTCATACATGGAGCCACTGGGCAGGGATAATGTCAGTAAACCTTTATTAGCAATGATAGGAAATAAGAGTGTACAGGGGAGACTTGTATTAATAGAAGACTCCCCAGTGTGCTTGTTAGTGAGAGACCTTCTACAGGCCTTAGATGCAGAATTGTATTTCTCACCAGAAGGAATGGATTTAATAATGGCACTGAGTGTGATTCACTGATCAGTGAATCTAACTGATTTCTGAGAATTTCAAATATGAACAGAAGATACTAGAAATATTGAAAGCTGTATTATCAAAGCTCTGGGGTAAGACTGCTACAAGTGCAGGACTGTTGGTTTCAGCACAGCCTATATGCATTAAAACCAAGGCAGACATGCTACCCTCTGTGAGACAGTACCCTATTCCCCTGGAAGCTGGGAATTTAAAAGTATCCAAAACTGGATAGACCAATACTTAGACAAAATAATTTTAAAGCATGTGTGTATGCACGTAACACTCCGATATTGCCTGTAAACCAGAATAGGTTAGATGAAGACCCTGAGTACTTGTGCAGGATCTGTGGGCAATTAACCAACATGCATTGACCCCTCACCCAGTGGTGCCAGGCCCCTTGACTATTCTTCTGCAAATACCACTTAAAGATGGATATTTTATTGTAAATAATTTAACAGCTGGCTTTTTCAGCATCCCAATAGATGAAAGAAGTGAACCTTTGTTTGCCTTCAAAGCGTACTGTTGACACAGGATGTTTTAGAAATGCAAAAAGAACATATAAGAGCAGAAAAGAGTATGCTCAATGGTATCAGCACATGCCATCTGAAATACAAGTAAATAATACGTAGCCTGGAGATGAAGTTTTAATTAAGGTATTCTCTAGAAAATCCAAGTTAGCACCAAAATGAGAAGGCCATATACTTTCCTACTATGTCCTTATTTTGCTGTTTAAAGTTTTGCTGTTTAAGTTTTAGGTAAGGAAAATGATACACTATTCTCACATCAAATGAAGAGTGGGCAGTCAGTCAGTTGATCAGTAAGAGACTTCTGAGAATCCTTGGTGATTTTGTATTTGTAATCATTTGAGTATTTGTGCACAGGAATCTATGAACTTGTACTCTGCCCTATGGCAATCTTGTTACCCTTAATTTTGTTATGTTTGTTACTTGTAATAATGTTGTATGTAAAGGCAGTGGTTAAATGCCTTGAAAGTTTTGTCTTTTTCCTTTCAGTATATTAGCAGGAGGACTGTTGAGGAGTACACCCAGTTCAGACTGCTTGGTGTGTGATGTGCTCACTGTGCCCTGGATGGCTGGAACCACAAGCAATGAGCCATGAAGGAGCAGTCACCTTTCGCCTGACATGGGGCATGTGGACCTGCAACAGCAGCCAGGCAGGGATGGTCAGTCACCCAGAGACTCTGCAGGGCCCAGTGAACAGCGAGAAGACCCCAAACCAAAACCCACCATTAGACCAAGAGGTGCTTGAAGCATGGGTGCTCAGACTGTGAGGGTGTAAACCCCCAGGGATCTCTTTGTTGGAAGTCCTTCCCCCAAGGCACCCAGCTCTGCAAGTCACTGCACCACAATTAAATTACTTAAAGGAACATCTGGGACTCTGCTGTGGGGAACCTGGGGTCAAGCTAATGAGGGAAACTTAGGTCTGAGTCTGTGGTGTGCAGGGAGTCAAACAGGGTACCTGTCAGGTCACTGGAGTTAGTTGCTGCAAAGGGGCTTCTGTCGTAGCAGTCAAAACCTGGGGTGGTGCAAGTGGGACGCCCAGATCACCATCAGAATGGTCAGATGGGAGAGTTTCCTTAACATACAACCTTCTACATTTCTGGGGTTTTTTTCAAAACTTTAGAAATTACAGCAAAGTAAAAAAAAAATCCTCTTTTTACCATACATGACACTGTAATTAGATGTTCAGACATATGACATACTCTGTCCTTCAAGCAGACTAAGCTCTCCAGTGTTTTAGGGGACTACAGCGTTAAATCTTTCAGAAAAAAAAAAAGGTAGCAGACGTTCCTTCCCTCCAGCAGAACCACCCCCAGTCACAGGGATCCAGGGAAGTCCCTGGGCTGTTTTTAGTCCAGCCTTCTGCCATATCTTTAGCAGTAACCCAAAAGAATGTAGAATAAATACCAACGACCTGGTAATAATACCTCAAGTCACCAAATGGAAAGTGCTGAGTTGATGAAGGTAGGTTGATTAAAGCTAGCCTCATTTGAACAACACTTAATATAGCTGAACTCAAATTTACACCAGAGTGGAGATTTTAGTGCACACCCAAGTATGAGGGAGTACATGTTTGAGAACAGCAGTGCCATAAATGCTGGGCAGGTCACGCTGCACAGCCAGCTAATGATGAGTTTCGTCTGCTGCCATGAAACCTGGAATAAATGAAAGCTATTAAGAAGAGCACTTCCATCATTAGTGGCAGGCCACAGGCTCAATGCCCCAGTTCTGGGCTGTGGCACTTGTTATCAGCCTGTGCTTCCTGGGAACTGGAGCTTTGTGCCAAGACGGCTGTTACGAACTGGAGTTTAATGTGGGATAACAACAAAGGCCTTGAAAATACTGAAAACAGATGACCCAACATTACAAACTAACTGATATCAAATTACTGCTTGAAAAAAACACATCACAAGTTATGGAGACGACTGCTTTGAGCCTATCGAAGGGAAGCAGCAGCTGAGCTAGAGAGGATCAACCAAGCAGCAGGAGGAGGCATTTGCTGGGACCTGAGAAAATGACACTCTCCGGTATCTCCAAGTGTGAGTATGGCCTACTGGGTGGAGACAAAAGGCTGCTGGCTGATCAGAAATCCTCTTATAAAAGGAAAAAATTCTGAATTTGGGGAAACTGCTGTCATGGGGACATGCAGTCAAGATGTCTCTGTGAGACTGCCAGGGCAGCACGTGCCACCTTCTCTCCCTACCTGTTCTCTCCCTGCTCCCCCTTCCCCTCTCCAGAGAGGGGCCCTCTCTGTTCCCTGCCTGCTCCCCACCTGCTCCCTGCCTGCTTGCACCAGGATCCCTGGTTCCTCAGGGGCCTCTTGATCTGCCAGCTTATCAGCTCATCAGGATTTTTCCCCCCACAAATTCTGATTTTCCTCTCTGAATAGTCTTACAGCACCTAGCTTGAGCCTTCCTGTATGTAAGCTCAGCTTGTCCAGTTCCTGAGTAGAAAAGGTGGTTTAACAGATAAGGTCATAATGAAACATAATGGTTAGAAGTTGAAAGGAAAAAAAAAAAGAGAGAGAGAACTGAAATCTGAGGTAATCAACTGTGAAACACTTTATCTAGGATCTGATAGGTTTGCTGTCACACAAGTCTTTAAATCAAGACTGAAATACTTCCTATGGATATGTGTTAGCTCAGATCTACATTATAGGTTTCATGCAAGCAGCATTTACTGACTTTCAGAATTCAAAGCAGTCTGACTGGATTACCATAATGGCCCTTTCTGGTATTAAAATTTATTACTTCATTAATCAGTTCTGCAGGAACTTGAGCTTCCCATTGAAATCAGTGATAGCTGTAAGATGTTCTATACTAAGTACAGTCTGTCTTACACACTGACAAAATTGAAACTTTCAGAATTTAGGGTTATTTCTGCATGCAACTGAATATTGTCAAGTTAGTCACCAAAGTCAATAACTTCATACCTGTGATATCAGCTGACTTGGACAGTGAATTAACCAGCTGCTGTGTTCTCTTCCTTTCATACTTCTTTTCTGGGGAGGAAAGCATGCATGGCTGTTTAAAGTACTGCACTTTGATATCCTTTCTAGTATCGTTCTCCCAGTGGTGTCACAGTATTTAGTAACATCTGAACATCAGGAAGGGCGTTTGTTCATTGATAAGTAAGCTGAGGTGGGACCCCTGGTACTTCTGTGGCTCTCCAAAAATCTTGATTTTATTTCTTCAACTGCAAAACCAATAAGCTGTTTGGCAGACAGTTTTAATGACAGCAGTAAAGACTATCCAAACCTTACTCAGCTAAATGTTATAAAACTTTGGTCAAGCAAAGAAGCTATCTTACTGCTTTTATGCCAGCATGTATCTTATTCCCCTCTACTATCTACAAGATGTTTCTTGCAGAGCATTAAAGTGAATTATAGGCTGGTTATAGCTATACATGAAACTCTGTTGAAATGGCTCTATTGTTTCACTAAGGTTTTGTTGAGAGTTTTCTGACTTACGTGCTATATAATCAGTGAATCTGGGCCACTTGAGCCCAGATACTGAAGCAAAAGTAGTTAAACTCTTCTTTTCTTATGCCCTAAAATTGGCTGGCAGTAAGATTTGCAATTATTCTACATGAATGAAGGAGTATACATGGCCTTGCAGTGAAGCCTCCACAGAACATAAAGCTCAATATGGCAAGTGCTGTTAGACTCCTAAAATCTCCTAGCGTGGTATATGTACTACATACTGTCTGAAAATTCAATTTAATATCAGTAAATGAACTAGCTGAGATTTTCCTGTTGTTTGTTTATGTTAACTGAAAACAGTGCTATCAGATTTTCACAGCAGCACATCTGCAGCTAAGATCCCTCATCTGTGAAACTTTCCTAGTAATTTTTCAACACAAATTTGACAAGGGT
The DNA here is from genome assembly GCA_013397175.1 of Platysteira castanea. Taxonomy (NCBI): domain Eukaryota; kingdom Metazoa; phylum Chordata; class Aves; order Passeriformes; genus Platysteira; species Platysteira castanea. The sequence goes on along the minus strand of VYXC01012508.1, from coordinate 191,067 downwards.
CAAGACCTAATGTATATAAAATCACTTAACAAAATCTTCAATGAGTCCTTTGTCAGTTAAAATAGTGGGGCTTATTTCTGGATTTGATATTTCTGAGCTTATAAAGACCAATGTATTTATCTTTTCTATTTGTAAAATCAGAAGCTGTAAAAAAAATCTTAGGTTTCTGTTAATGCAAATAGATTCAGGGTCACTCACTCACAGTTGTCTTACTAATGCTGAGATACAGAGAAACTGTGGCTGTTAGCTGGAGATGTCCTTGGTTTCTGTGAAGATTGCTATTGGGAAATGCGTCTGTTAGTGCTAGCACATTTTCTCCAACCTCAGCAGATGTATTGTGAGCTTTGCAGTGTTTTGCTTTCTTAAATTTTAGCAAGCTAGAATGGTGAGATTTCATAAAAACTCACGAGTCTGGATTTTTAAGCAGTTTTCTTGGTTATATGACTGAGACATGATCTTTGACAAGAGGTGACTTGAATGTATTCTAGATGCTCAGAAACAATAAGCAAAAAGAAAAAGCCCAGCTGCAGCTGTTCACACTGCTTTTCAGGAGGAAAAAATATTTAAAATTGGACATTTGGAATTTCCAGGATGTAAGTACAGTCCCTTAATGCATTCAGCAGACACTGTCAGTCAGGTTTCACAGGGTTAGCACTGGATGTCATCACATTTTGCTGGTGTAGTCCTGGAAAGAATCTTGGCCAATAATCCAGGCTCTGCTAAAGCCCTCAAAGTTGCTGTCATTTTCACTATGCTCTTTTATTTTCACTCTGCTCTTTATTAACTTTCTACACTGTGGAGTTGCCAACTATAGCTCATCTTATTGTTGTAAAACAAGGAAAGAGAGTGTCACATGTTAAACAGACTTTTTTTTTTGCCAGGTAATCTTCCCATATCTCATGATAATGAAAGAAAGGACAAGAGGAACCCTAGGTACTCCTTAAACTGCGAAAATGTGTAATGGGACATTACAGTTACTATAATCTCTAAGACTCTCAAAGTAACATTCAATAGTAAGCATTCCAGCTAAAATTGAATTTTACTTTTACATGGACTTAAAGACAATTATATGACTAAGTATTTGCACTGTGATTTGTGCACTATAAATTCTTATATCAATAAAATACAATTATACTTTTGTATAACTTTTCACCATACAGAATTCTCTCCATCATTTCTGGCATAAATAATTATTTCCATCACTGTCACAACTCAACCAAAAATATTTGTCTGTGTCAGACAAACTGCTGGCCAGGGATGAAGTACCTATCTAGGCCCATCCTCTGATCCCAACTCTGGGCTTCCAGTTCTCTCCATAGGGCTGGGTATTGGAGCCCACCTCTAGTGCTCTCATCTGCTGGGTACCTTGAGTGGGGGAGAAAGGAATCTGCCTGAGTGCCCTAAGGACAAGGAGAAGACAACCAGAAGACTCAGAACAGCAGTCTGGTGACCCTGGCATAGGGAAAGGAAAGAGAAGACTCTGACTGAGAGCTCTGAAAGGAACTATAGAAGTGATGGCTGCAGAGAGATATCATGCTTTGAACAAGAGAAAGGAATGTCGGGACTCAATGGAGAGAATGGAAGAGGTAATTGGAGAAGGCGTGTTTTTGATAAAGGGAGAGGAATTTGAGGGTGGTAAAACACTGAAACAGTTGCAAGAGAGGTGGTAGATGGCCCATCTCTGGAAACATTCAAGGTCAGGTTGGACAAGGCTCTGAGCAACATGATGTAGTGGACCGTATCCCTTCTCATTGCAGGGGGTTGGACTATCTGACTTTTAAACATCCTTTCCAACCCAAACTATTCTATGATCCTATGAATTCTAAAATAGGGGAATGAACAATGGGACTAGGAGTAGTCAGAGAAGGAGGCAAAGAATCATTGATCCCTATCACATATAGGTGGAGTTAGGAGATATCTCTGGCAAGAAGCAAGGCTGCAAGAGAAAACTGGGATAAGCTGAGTGACAAACCAGAGAGGAGGACAAAGCGAGAGGTAAACCATAGTAACGACATGGAGTTGTAAATAAGAGCACTGAAGCAATGAAATGGTTAAAAGTGATTAACAAATAGATGGACAAACTCCAAAATTTTGCAATCCCAAAGTGAGTGAGCTCCACAAATATTCTGATTGACATGCAGAGACATTGCCGCATACACTCCAAAGAAAACTATCACACTAACTCCAGCATTTACAAACAAAGAGCTAATTAAGTAGTTGAGTTTGACAACAGACTTTCCTCACATGGAGTAATTTACAACTGAATTGTGGAGAGGGATGAGATGGAGTAAGACAACAATTGATTTGAAATGAGAAAATTGAATTATTTGAAAAGCTGCAGAACATGTAAAGGATACAACTCACAGTAAATGAAGAAAGAATACGCTGTATAACTACAGGGCTGTAGGTGCAAAGCACTACTTCTAATGTTTCAAACCAGTGTTGATACTTAACATCAGCCATCATTCCATCCTTCTCTCAAACTGCTTCACGAATTTTTATCTCCAGATCGATAGAACCTATTAATAAGCAACCAGCCAGGGCTTTCTATACCTTTGCAGTGTATCATTTAGGAGAAAAGAGAAAATCCAAGTTTCTCCAAATCCAAAGCCACAAAACCCCAAAGCTGGTGAAGTGTATTTCCATTCATCTTATTAAGCATTTCACAAAAATAATTTTCCATACTTACAGGCAAGTGATGCTTACAGAAACAAATAGTACTATTCCTTCTGAGTCAATTTCTTTGGTTGTTGTTTGGTTTTGGTTGTTTTTTGGTTTGGTTGGGGTTTTTTTAAGGAGGAAAGAAAGCTGCTTTTAGAGCTTGAATCTGTGGTAGAACTGAATTTTCCATTTCCTTGGAAATCCTAAACCAGTGCCTTTGTACTCCCAACTCTTCAATTTCCAATAGCCACCCCCAAAAATATGTTGGAGAATTGTATTAATTCTTGCTCTGTCATCTGTTACAGTAATCTGCCCAGGGATTTAGGTTGCTGTTAAATGACAAGGACATATCAAAGAACATAGATGTGATACATTTCTTACAGAAGGTATTTGGGTTTTTTGTAATCTATAATAGATAGCATACTAGGGACCTCAAATGGTGCAGCAGATCATCTGGGAGGGGTTGTGAAAGGAAGGCAGAGCTGGAATTGTAACAGCTGCCTGCAGGAAATAAGGGAAGTGGAACCTATCCAAACTGCTATATGCACATTAAATAGGAGCACGATGCAAGATCTGCCAGCTCTACAAGGAGAGAGCAAAGTATTATAACTTTAGTGAGTAACCTGATAGCAAGATCACAAAAAAAAAAAATTGTAATTGGCTCACAAAGCTGATGCACATGAGAATATCAAAACAGAATTTGCAGAAATACAGTGGAGCAACTAAGTCTCATTTCTTTTCCTCAGCTAAAAAGATCACAGGAATCCTATTTCAAGCATTATGTGCTTGCTAATAATGTGCAGACTCCATATTTATTTGCTCTTCATTAAGAGACCTACTTATAAAGATACTGCAATGGCATGAAATACACTCATTTCATTGCATCTTTTTCAACTCCATGGGTCTTGAAACTTGTTTGTAGTACTGCTAAAGGGTTTTTTTTATTCAGTTGCTACCTTAATTGCACTATTTTGTGTTCTTTCTCCTTGTTACAGAACCTGAATCTTTTCCTGACAGTCTTAAGGTTGATCAGTTGATAAGGATAAGCAAACCATGGCTCTGTTTTAACCTTTCCCAAAAGGATATTGGGATTTGTATCAAAAAGCTGTAATACTCTTCTGATGAAGCTCACAATAACTGTTGGTATGATTCTCACATCTTTTCCATCAGTGGGAGAATAATGCGTGTTTCTACTTTTCCTTTCACAGTCTATGTACTGACAAGATCTAGATACAGGCAAAAAAAAATTTCTCTTATTTCTATTCTTATAGCAGAAAATTTAGCTTTCTAGTAGTTGGAGACCCTCCAGGGCTCTAATTTGTCTGGTTTGTCATTGCTACAATGTTTTGTGGTTAATTACAATTTCTTCTTTATTGGTGGCTGTGATTAGGCTAGCTGTTGCCACCCTTGCATCCCATGCTGAGAGGCACACAATAACAATCCATATCTGTACAACTAAATCATTTCTTTATGAAAAGCATCAATTGAAGCGATTCTGCAGGTGCAGCCAATACTTAGATGCAAACATATAAATGGTTTAATTTCTGGGTGTCTAGAGGAAATTCATTCCCCCTCAAACTCTTTCCCATCTGGTTATGTGGAGCTTTTCTAACTCACAGAAGTCTTGCAGAACCCCAAGTCATAGTGGAGATGAGCTCAAGGCACCCAACGCTCTTTAAGAATTTCATTCAATCAGACTTCCCACATCTGCACATTCTTTCTGCAGCAACATCTTTCTTGGCAGCTCCCAGCAGAAAAGCTTACCTTGGAGACAGGCCATCACCAGGATTTTCACTCTCCCAGTCTGATTTCAACTGCTTACTTCCAAAGTGCTGGTGATTCAAAGAACATCAGTTCAGTATGGATGCTCTTGATCACATTTAATAGAATCACACAATCACAGAATATGCTGAGTTAGAAAGGACCCACAAGGATCATTGAAATCCAGCTCCTGGACCTGGACAGCACAGGACAGCACTAAGAGCCACACCATGTGCCTGAGAGCGTTGCCTAATGCTTCTTGAACTCCTTCAGGCCTGGTGCTGTGACCCAGCTTGCATGGGAACACTGTTCCAATGCGCAACCACCCTTTGGATGAAAAACCTTTTCCTAATATGTAACCTAAATCTTTCATGACACATGTTGATGCTGTTCCCTTGGGTCCTGTCACTGGTCACCAGAGAGAAGAGATCAGTGTCTGCCCCTCCTCTTCCCCTCATGAGGAAGTTGCAGACTGCAGTGAGGTCTCCCCTCAGTCTCCAGGCTGAAGAGACCAAGTGACCTCAGCCACTCCCCATACCCCTTCCCCTCTTGGCCCCTCACCATCTTGGTGTTCCTCTTCCAAACACTCTGTGTACTATGTTAACAAATGCAGCTAAGTTTAAGAAGGAGCACTGTGCCACTTCAATCCACACCATCCATATCTGTGTGGAACAGTCTTTGCAGGACCGTTTACAGTGTTGACATAAATCTACGAAGCATTATCATCAAGGATGCTAATTATTGGAAATATAGATCGGTTCTTGCATAAAACAAATAGAGTGACGGGCCTTCTTACTCTTTCTTACTGTCCTGGAAAAATCATGAACTGTAAATTAATCCCTTCATCCATTCCTGAAATGGAGCTACACTTCAATGAACATGTGTCATGAAATAAGTTCTGGTTGAAATTGAAGAAGGCTGCTCATTGAGACTGAAATGGCAAAGGGAATTCAAGCCAGACACTTAATTATCCAAACTGGAGTTTGACCAAGATGCTGCTATTCTTGTGATATGTGTCATGGGATAGCTCATGATCAAAAGCTGCTGTAACCTTGACTTCAGTTTGAAGCTTCCTTTTTTATACTTAGTGTCCACCAGGTGCCAGAAGGGTACAGCAGCTCTGTTCTTCCTCAAAGCAAAAGTTACTTTAGATCTTTATCTGATTTTCTTCAATGTATCTTATCCAGGTATGAACTGAGCCTGATATTGCTTGGTTTCATGACCAAATGACTCAGAGGTGTTTCTGGCTAAAAAGTAACTCCACTTGAAACTGAAAAAAAAAGCTCAGATAAAAGTGTGGGACAATATTTAGCTCGTTCCCCTCAAACTGCTCCCCTCAGAACCAAAAATCAGAGATAAAATTAAAATTATATATGATGTCAACATTTAGAAGTGTCTAACAAATTTAGAACTACCTAATTATCTGTGTAATATTAATCTGTTCAATACTAGAAAAGAAAGTAGAAAAAAGGAATTAAAATTATTCAAATCCCATTTGACTGAAATTAGTAAACAAATGGAATGATTTTACAGAAGAAAGGGATCTAGATATTTAGATATGATATAAAAATTCAATAATAATATAATACTTATTGGGTAGAAACCTCTGACAAATAATAAAGGAAGGAATCTTGAGTGTATGTAATGTGATTAAGAGGAGGTTAATATATTAAATAAAGATTTTTGAGAGCAGCTGGTGTCTTCAAGATGACCAAGAAAGTGCTTAACGGTTATGGTAACACAGAGAGATGGAGCTGGACTGTGAAGGAATTTAAAACCCATAAACAATTTTCCTGCCAATAAGGATTATATTTTCCAGTGTGAACTTCTTAATTGAGACTGAAAATTCCTCCATTATTCTAAAAATAAGGTTAACTGGAAATAGCACCAATACTGTAAAATAAATGACAGATGTGCAATCAGGAAAAGATGATAACATGAATAAGCTTTACCAGAATTGCAATTCCAGTTACAAATAACAGAAGACAACTCCCTTTGTGTAAATGAAGACTTCTTTACCATTATAATTTCTGTCTGTCATAATCTACTGTAGTAAAATTAATGCAGTCCAGGAAATTGCAGCTTTGTAACAGCAGCAGCCCTACATACATATGCATGAGGGCTCTGTAGTGACACGAATAGAATATATGGCATAAAAAGTTACTAAAAATAGACGTGTCTAGTCACTGGCCAAATGCTACCCGTTGCTTTTGGGAACGGGGAGTGTCGACAGGAGAGGCTGTCAGTGCAGCGAGCACGACCCTTCCCGCAGCTCTGGTGTGCTGTTCTCCTGCCTCTGTAGCCCTGCAGGTGGGAAGGAGTGGGTTGGAGGAACAACCACTTTCTGCAGCATTAGGTGCTGTCAGCCTCCTAAGTCCTCACTGAGTAACATCATGTTCCTTGTCTGTGTTTCGCCAGTGGGAGGGTGACTTACCACACAACTGTAACAGGATAAGCAGTGCTGATGGGACTAAAGGTAAAATTCTTCTGCAGATAAGAGGTTCATATTTAATTCCTGTGCTCTGTAGATTTACTGTCTAATTTCTGCAGAGAAAAAAGTCCTTTCCCAAGTAAAAATGTATATGAAATTATATGATGTTGCCATTTTCATGGTGCTTGTATACTTTTGCATGTGAATAAATTACAGACAGATACATTAAAAGAAAAAAAAGAAAGTTAAACATTTCAGCATACTAACTGTTCCAGAGATTATCACATGGTTGTGCATATCAATGCCAAATCTTGATCCTATCTGGAGCTGGAAGTCTGCGCTAGGTTGTAGCAAGTTACAAAGGACACAACTGAGAAGTATTTTCAAAAGCCTTGCCTATCATTCAAAATATGCTCTCAAGTACTATTCTGGATGCTGTAGCATAGTTATTATATTAGTTTACGTTGCATTACCTTACCTGAAACCACATATTCAAATCTATAGTTACTTATTTTTATAACGGATACAGGATTATTATATCCTGCATCTCACACTATACACAGTAATGTAATTACATTTCTCAGACTATCTACAGTATGAAATTTTATCTTGCCATAGACTTGATCTTACAGCACAGGATAGCTTTGCAAATGAAAATCTTGAAAGAATTTTGTGTGCATTGTATATGCTGCTCCTCTGCACCTCTCTGTATTACAGTTTTATAAAATAAGCCAGGTCTTGTGTTAGCTTACTTTGCCTCTTCTAATGTAGTGAATCTGGGAAAATGTAAGAATAAGCTCTTTTCCTCCTATTTTTATTCAATATAATTGCCGTAAGGAAGAAACTTGGTTTAGCAAAATGTCCCTTGACCATATTCCAATTCTTACACTGTGAGCGAGAAGCTATGAGAATTTGCATAACCTGTATGATGGCTGAATTTTAATTTTTATCTTTTTTGTCTTTTAAGTGATCAGTGTATTTCTCTGTGTCTTTGAACAGCTCATATCACAGTGGGTTTAGGCTTGCAGACTCTAAGCATTATTATGAAACTAAAAATAACAGACAGATAAAAAGTTATTATTGGAGGTTATTTGTTCTTAAATGTCACACATTTACAAAATTACAATGATACCTGAAAAAGTCTGTACAATACAAGCAGACTCCCTGAGATATTTTTTACACTTACTACTTATTAAATAGGCAAGATTAGCAAAGAGATGTCGTTGTTTAGAATACTGATACACAAATACTTTTGCACTTGATAGTGAGCTTTGACATTTTCACTGGTTGGTCTTATGCAAAAGTTAAGATTCTTTTACCTAGGGAAAATAAAAAAAAAACAAACCAATGAGAGTGATAATTTTAGAATGAAGAAAAATTAAACTTGAGCATTACCAAGCTTTTCAAAAGGTCAGTCTAAGCATGGGACATTAATAAGAATAGAGGAAGAAAATATGTTGTACCTTGTTCATTTTATCTCTCTGCTAAATGTAAGCCTAGTCAGTCACCAGTGTTATGAGGGCCTTGCTTAGCCCTCATTTATTTGATACAGAAGTTTATACTAAACCACAGGACTGGGGCAGGACAGAAAGCAGAATGTGTGATTCCATTCTGTGACACAGGTGAAGACACCTTGAGAAATCTTCTGTAAGGCTGTTCTCAGAGGTACAGTTGGTTTATTTGCCTGTGTCATTTTCAAAGCTGCATGGTAGCGCGTTTTCAGTAGGAGGCATTTCCCATGGAGGCACGTGCTTGGATTCATAGTCTGTATCGTTGAGCATTCAGTGCTGGGAACCCCCGAGATGCCTTGACAGCACAACCAAGTACCACAGCGAAGGCTGAGGCATGCACAGGGTGTATTGTGACTCACCAGTCGAAGGAGCGCAGCAGCAACAAGTGCAGAAAAGCACCTGAGTGTGTGCCACAGCACTGAACTCAAGTTATTATGTGTCTTCTGAGTAGCTCAGGCACAAGCAGGGCTGCTCAGAGCAGAGCATCCTACCCACCAAACTGCACAGCAGTTCAATTAAACATGTCTTATAAGGCAGTAGCATCTAGAGGAAGAAGAGCAGGAAGAAAGCAGCAAGTTCTTACTGCCTAAGCTGTCTGCAGCCTGGCATTATCTGGTGTTTGAATTTTTCCTTTAGAGCCCGAGTAACATCCAAGGAAGGCCTGTTACCAGCCGAGTGCATCCCCTAGTTTCCTGGTACACATTTAGGTACCATCCAGCTTCCCATGGATACTGCAGACAATGCTAGCAGATCTACATGTCAGCTTGCAACACTTGGGTTGGAAAGTCCTGTAGACCTTTGGCGGCCTTTAAACACATGGACATGAAATACTGGAAAACAGAGGCAGATGACTGAACTATTACCTAATTTCTGCTATTTAAACTACAGCAGCTCAGGTGACTAGGGTTTAAAGAACTCTGAAAAGTCAAGTCAAGGAGCTAGAGAAATGCTTATTTTTTTTTATCCCAAATGGGTACTTATTTAGATGACAGTCATATTTCCAAGAATAGGTCAGCATGCTGGGATGCTTAATAACAATAATTCTCAGCTGTATGTGCAGGCTTGAGCAGTCAGACTGAGTTGTGACATAGATTTCCCTGCAGGTCCCTGGGAGTGAAATTGAGGCTTACAAGTCTTCAGAGGTACAGAAGAGCAGTGCAGTGGAGAAGGAGCTCCCACACAGATGATTTGCTGTAGTTCCAGCAGAATGGACCAGGCACTGGTGGAACTCAGTACTGCCTAGTTGGCAGCTTTAACAATGTAAGAAATCTTTTATGTCTTTTCCCATACAAGAAAAATAGTAAAGAAATCTAGTTGCAGCTGCCAGTTCCCACAATTGGACTCCAAAAGAAAGCCTACAGCTCTGTACCTGTTGAAAACTGGGCATGTGATAGCAAAACCATGTGCTGAAGATACAGCCTTACTCGTAATATTTACAACCTATTTTTGACCTGCCAAGGTTGGCCTCACAGTACCTTATCAAGACGAGTTTGGGGTACAAAACACTTTGAGCCTTCGAAATCCTCACAAAAATAAAAAGCTGTTAAGTATTGATAGTGAGAGTTATTTTGAAGCTGACTGAACACTGAAAGCTCAATACAATTTATATTAAAAAGACATCTTGAACGTTAGTTAGCCATTTTCTAATAGAAGTTTGCCATAGCATTACTGCATTTCTTGCATGATGAAGATGGCTGGCATAACACAACCAGCTGCCTTGTAGCACGTTATCCCTTACATTAGAGCTCACTCATATTCAGAATTTATTTCTGCAGGATAATAATGTTCAAAAACACAATTTTGCATCAAATGAGGAGTTGATTAATTCCATATTACAGTTATTAAAGTAATAATTATTGAAATATTAAAAAATAAACATCAGTCTTCATTTAATTTAGTGTTTTGATTAATTTTCGTAGACTCTCAAATACATTAATCTGTTTTTGTAGAACAGTTTGATTTCCTAGATTCAAATATGAGAAAAGCTCCCACCGAATATTTTCAACACAATGCAAGAAATTCTGTTTTATTTTATAAATTATGTTATTAGAGAAGGAATATGACCGGCTTGTGAACTCTCAGGCCATGATCTCACCTTTACGCAGTTCTTACAAGAACATCTGCCTTCCATGGAAGTCGTTTCAGGGAGCGGCTTGGTTCTGGTCAATCGCATCACATGGATGCTGGTGCCGCCGGGCAGTCGTGTCCACTTGTGGGCAAAGTGCTTATCTTCTGCTATTACTGCAGCCTGGCAGTCTGGCCGACGGACAGCAGGACACGACACACAGGGGACAAACATCAGTTTTATCTCAATATGGTCTGAAAAATTAATCAGGGAAGGCTATTTTCCCTCTTTGCCAGAGACTTCCAGATGCTGCCCGAGTGGGCTGTCTAGCAGAAGGAAATTTAGTCCTTCCGTCCTGAGAGAGCTCAGTGGCACCAGGGGACAGACTTCCCCGTTGAGCAGCAGATTTAATAACACGCAGATTTATCTCCTCACATTCAGAGCGCCCTTGAAGGTTCCCACCGCTATCATACCTCGGTGAGTGCCGCCTCAGTCCGCCTGCATCCCCAGAGTCCTGGAAAAGGAGGCTGGTTCCAGCTAAATCGACTATAGCACTTCCCCAGTACTCGTCAATATCCAAACACAGAGCTTAAAAAACCCTTAACAAAACAAACAAACAAACAAAACCAGAAAAAACCACACAACTCAACAAATGCACTTTTTTTTCTTGAAAAATTTATTTACAAAAGAGGGCTGTTACGTTCTCTTCCAGACGCCGCCCCGGGCCTGCCCCGCTCGTTACCCCGTGCCGGGGGGCCGGCCGGCCCAGCGCCCGCCCCGCCGTCCCTCCTCCCCGCCCCTCTCTCATTCATTCCCAGCCCCT
>VYXC01012508.1:113198-179512 GCA_013397175.1 Platysteira castanea | reverse complement strand
CGGCCGGTGGGGAACAACAGGTAACGCGGCTCCTGCCGGGTGCAGGCCGTGCTCCCCGCCGCGCTCCGGCCTGAGCGGCTCAGGAGGAAAAATAAAAGAAATTAAAATAATTGTTTGCAGGGGCAGAACAAGCCCAAACCGGTCTGCTTATTATAACTCGCTCGCATGCCCTAGCTTGCATGATAATTGTTGGACTTGGGTTTCCCCATTAATTAGGAGCAGGATTAAGTGGAAGATCCGGAGCTGAGAACAGCTCAGCTGGGCACAGGCAGCTGCGGGAGGGGCACGGCGCAGGAGCTCAGCGCAGCCGAGCGCGCAGGTCGCCATCGCCCGTGACCATCGCAGTGCCACAGCCCAGAGGTGCCCAGGTGTGGTCAGCGCCTGGCCTGGCAGTCGCAATGAAATAAAGAAGGGACTCAGTGCAGTGTGGTAGTTGAAGTACAAAACCACCAGGATGTCCTTGCGAACACGTTTCAAGGCCATAGCTGGTTTTGGCTTTATTTTTAAAGCAAGTCCGATACTGCGGTTACAAATCTGTAGTCGTGGCATAATTATATGGTATTATCTTTCTTGCACAGACTTAGGAAAAATCATCTTGTTGATCAATACTGACTGATTTAATAAGTAGGTGAAAAAAATTACTTAGAAAATATAAACCAGGATGTTATCAAAGTACATTAGTAGGGGTTTTTTTCTTTGGTTTTTTTTTTTCCAGTTAAATGTTTTAGAGCAGAAATTGAGGTGTGGAGAAAGCTGAACGAATGAAGACTAAATAAGATTAGAGTAGCTTTGGTAGCAGTACTCTTTAAAATGTAAGATTACAATTCTTATCTCAATAGCTCCAGTGTGTTGGTCCTTTCTTAACGATTTCTATTAACTGTATAGATTCATGACATGCATGTAACTAGAATGAGTGAGCATCTGTTTTGAATGATATTTGAACTCGTGGAAAGCTAGTCCTTTTTGTCTTGATGTGAAAATGCATTTCGATTAGGCCTGTGGCTGGTGTTGATTGTTGACTTTGATTTGAACTGGACAAAGGAACGTTGGCCTAAAAAACAGCAGAGGTTGGAGGCTTTGGTTTTTGTTTGGGGTTTATTTGCAATTTGTATAGTATTGGCATCATCCCCTAAGTAAAAAAAAAAAAAAAATCCATACGTCCACCTTAGTTTACATTCTGGTGTTTGATGTTTTTATTCTTAGTGATCCTTATCCTGTAATCATTACTTTTGCATACATTTCAATCTGTTTTGGGGGAGGGTTTCTTAGGTCTTTATAAATTTAAGAAGTAATGAAAATACGTTAATTAGTGACTCTTGTTTGAACCCAGGGTAAAACTCATGACCTGGAAACGAGCTGGACTCTAAATGCTCATTTCAGTTGGTAGCTCACTGTCCTCCCGTGCCTTCAGTGGGCATCTGTTATTTGTGACAACTGGTTGGGCACCTGCGGTGGGGTGTGGTGCTTGAGATAAGCAGCTTGTTCCCAAAAGTGAGGAGGAACCAACACAGAGCTTTCTTAAATGTTGAATATCTCTTGTTTGATCAGTCCATGAGCAAACATACTTGGTAGCACTTCATAGCTGCTCTATAAAACTCTAAGATAGCTGCAGAACAGTTTTGCAGAGCTATGACATAGGCCCAGTAGCTCTACTTCCCGTGCTCTGTCACCTTTCCTTAGTGAAAGGATCTATGCAAGCTAAACCTCCTTTCTAGCTAACTGGCACTCTTTATCTCTCTCCCTAGCACAAGGCTAGACTTGGAGGGAAGAAGCATTCTTGTGGAAAAATGGGTTTGTTTCCAAAGCAAACTCCTTCTGCAGAGCTTCCTTGGTTAACATCACCTGGATAGTGTGGAGTGGCAGAGGAAGGAGGAAGCTCTTTGTGTCCAAACTACCACCTGAATGTACACGAGTAGGTTTATCCCTGTAATTATCTACTGTTCCCAATAGCTGACCCTTTCCTGTGTAACTGGTGGATGGTTGGATCCTGGTAATGGCTCAGTGTTTGTTCTTAATGATGGAAGCAAGCAAGACAAAAATACTTTGTGTGGATGCAGGTCACGGTATGTAAGAAATTTCACCACACAAAGGATGGGACTATCAGTTCTGTTCCCTGTAGTAAGGTGATTAGTCAATGCTTTTTTGTTTGTTTCTTTTAGGTTTTTTGGGCTTTTTCCAGGCTTTCTTAGTTCTTAACAGCTTATCTCTGACATCAGTTATTTAACTTTTTCTCTTATCCACCCCCTCCCAGCTCATGATAAAGATTTTTTTTTTTAAATCAAATAAAACAAACTCATTTCTGTTTGACTCAAGTGGGCTGCACATGGTTCTCTGTGGTTTCCACCCTTCAACTACCAAGGGAGGAAGGTGCACAAGCACCACCAGGAATTTCTCAGGTTGCAAATGGGATATCTGCCATTGCATCACTATCCTGTGGGGGTGAGGAGGAATACAGATGTACTGCATAGTAGGGCACTCTGCTAATCTTGCTGAACTAGTTACTGTTGGGGGTTGTTTTGGGGTTTTTGGTTGCCTTTTTTTTATTATTATTACTTTATATTTTTTTTTGTTTTTTTAAAACAAAAAATTGATAGTATAGCTGTAAACTGGTATGTCAGCAGCAGGGAATTCAGTATCTCATTAAATGTCTCCTGATGTGTATGTGAAGATTGCCTACCACCCAGTCATGTCCAGCATGACAGACCTTTATGAACTGGTTTTAGATATTATAGTTAGCCTGAAATGCAAGCTGCCAAAAAAAAAAAAGTCACACTAAAAAAAAAGGTATGCTAATGTGCTTTGAAACCTTTTTATTAAGGGGTAATGAGCAGCTAACTCTGAGACAATGTCTTTATTTTCCTTTTTACCATCCCCTCACCCTCCCCCAATATACTTTTCTTTACATTTAATTTTGGNTTTTTTTTTTAAATCAAATAAAACAAACTCATTTCTGTTTGACTCAAGTGGGCTGCACATGGTTCTCTGTGGTTTCCACCCTTCAACTACCAAGGGAGGAAGGTGCACAAGCACCACCAGGAATTTCTCAGGTTGCAAATGGGATATCTGCCATTGCATCGCTATCCTGTGGNTGGCTTTTGCTGGTTTGTTTTCTGGAGCTCTTCAAAATGCATGTGTTCCTTAAGCATAAGGTTGCAGTGCCAAGATACCTCATGCTTTCTGCTCCATAGCAAATGTTATTTGCTGCAGCACGGCTCTGAAAAGCAGCCATTATTCGCTTGCTATCTGATATTTGCTGAGCCAGCAGGACAGGAACAGCAAGGCTGCTTACCTGGAAGCCAAGCAGCTCCAGTTTGAGGCTGAAGAAGTGGCTGGCACTGTGTGTAGGGGCTCACGCACCTCAGTTATTCAGCTTTCAAACTCCTAAGAGTTACCACTTGGAAATAGGGTATAGAAAGTCATAAATGTCTAGAAGGTATGGTTGTCAATTTTAAAGTATTCCAGGATCATGGAAAGCTGAAATGCTGTGTCTCTTCACTTTCTGGTACCCTTGAAGATATTGTTTGCCTTAGTTACAGCTACCCTCTTCCCAGCTGGCAGAATTGAGGACGTCACACTTTAAATGGGGAGGATAAAGTCAAGAACTTTTGTAAAACAGTTGTTACTTTTCAGAAAAGCAACCTTAAATCTGGGAGTGAACTGTAGAGATGTCTTGACAGAGTTTGGTATTTAGTCTTTTGAACATGCCTTTTGTTTTCTGGCTGCCTGTTCCCGTAGCCAGAAAGTGTCAGCTGCTCACTGCAGGAGCAGTTAAGCAGCCTGCTGACTGCCAAAACCCCCTTGCAGCAGCTTTGACTTTGCCACTGTGGTTAAGACACTGCTGTCCCCATCATCCAAGTCTCTAACCTGGTTTCTGGAGTGCTCTAGTAGGCTTGAGCTTGTTTCTAGTTGCCAAAATATGGGGGTTGGGGTTTTGTCTTGTGTGCGTTTTTTTTTTAACGTCTTGTAATGTCTCATGTCCTGCATGTGGCAGCTTAACTTCAAATAGGGTATCACAGTACTGCAAAATACTGTTATTTAATTTTTTTTTCTGGATGCTGCATTTTTTCAGAATGTATTTCCTTAGAAGAAATAACAGTACTGTTACCTGATATTTCTTAAGGATGTTGTTTTCTGCAGCCAGTGTTATCAGACCTGAAGGTGTGAAGTTGACTTGCTCAAGAAATGGGACATCAGTTTGTGTCATGAATTCAGAATTGTATTGCTGCACATAAGTTAACTTTGTTTCTCATCTGAAATAATTCAAGTATATTGGATGTGATTCTGAGACTCTAAAGGTATCCATCTTTTTCCTGCTGCCTCTGTGAGTTAAGATCAAGCACGGGCCTGGGTCATATATAGACCAAGTAGCAAAGAGAGATAGAACACGCTCAACAGCAGGGCTGCTTCAAAGGTGTGCGATGACTTTTGGATCTGAAGGGCAGACAGAGTTTCTTGTATCCCTCCAGCTTATGACATTCGCTTCAAGATAAAGTGAAGGAGTGATGAGTGCTTTCTTACAGGCTTAAATTTAATACTCAGGCTTGTCAGCTTTGATAGCAGCCTGTGATTTCCCCCACCACCCTCCAGCAGATACTGCTCTGTTCAGTGCTGTTGGTAAATGGGAAGTAGGCTGATCTCTCATTGCTCCTCTGAACAGTTTGTTAGCTGCTTGGATGTAATTTTTAAAAAAACCTATGAAGACCAAGGCTGCAGAGCATTTCGAACTACTAGTATTTAAAAAAGCTAAATATGAACTACTGAATATGCCTGTTCTTTATTTGCTTACCTGAAAAGCCCTGAACTTCTCGATGAAATAAAAATCAGTGCTATTATATGCCAAAGAATTGTGATGATAAGCTTGTGAGAGATTGCTGTGTTTGAATTATTTTCATTCCATGGATTCTTAAGCCTCAGTGGATCTCCTGTGTTTCCTCCCTGTTTTGTTGTGGGCTCAAGACTGACAAAGCTGGAGTCTGAAGTCTGCTCTTCCATGGAGCCCTGAGGCCACTAAAGCCTTCCTTGTATTAGCCTCTCCAAAGTGACTAAAGACCTTCTTGTGCATTTGGCTCCTGGACAAGAAAAATATCTGGAACCCTTAAAAACAGAAACTCTGGGACTTCAGGGTTTTTTTCTTCAAGGCAGCACAAATTTGCTGCTGTTATACTCAAAAAAGAAGCACGTCATGCCACTTCCTATTCAACGCCTGTTTTCTTAACAGAACTTTTCTGTGTTTTTACCTGTAGTATTTGCTAATATACGATAAACACTTGTTTGTATTTCAGTCTTTTTAGATATTTGTGAACACTGTTTATGACTCTGCCTACCTGCATCTTGTTGTATTTTCTGGGGTCTTTTTCTTCAAAAGCCAGTCTCTGGTTGCTACTAATCTGTAGTAGGTTTGGGGGGTTTTAGTGTTTTTTCTCCATGCATTCTCTAAAGACTGCAAAAGGTTGATATGAAAATAAAGCTACACAGATGAGTTTTGTTGGATCCACATTTCTGGGATGATTTACTGTGTTGCTGGTTTGCTTTACCTACAACTGTGGCTGATGTTTGTGTACACAGAAGTTGTGGAGAAGGGGCAAGCAAACTTAGGCTTGTTCTATGTTTATGTTTATAAACATTGACTTTTGAGGTGTGTGGGTTTTTTTCTTTTTTGAGGCTGTGACTGCTAGAGACGATATTTGCTGGAAGTGTTTTAGGATCGTCTGGTTTTTCAGCTGAGATTTCCTTGCCTGTTGCAGCAGAGCTTCCTCCCCCGTACACTGCCATTGCAAGTCCCGATGCCAGCGGGGTTCCTGTGATAAACTGCCGCGTGTGCCAGTCACTGATCAACCTGGATGGCAAGCTGCACCAACATGTGGTTAAGTGCACAGTCTGCAATGAAGCTACGGTAAAACGGATTTTTTAGCATTTTTCCTTTTGTGGGGGTAGAAGTCATGTCCTCACCTGGATGGGGTGGGTCCCTTCCTGCCATCCCTAAGGAAAAGGATGAGGCAGCCCAGCTGACTGCCAGCTGGCTGGCGTGTGAGCTCCAGGCGTGCTGGCACAAGGATGGTCATAAGCAGTTAGAATAAATGTTCATGTGGTCGAGCTGGCTGTGCAGGATGTCTCCTTCTGAAGGGGACAAAAGGCAAAGATGTCATTTAAGTAATTACTCTTTTGTAAAGAGGGATGAAATTGGTTTTGATGGGGTGAAGAGAAATGTGCAATTGAGTTATTCTAAGAATGGGAAAAACAAAGTAACTAACCTGCACCTCTCCTTGGATGAATGCCTTTCTCCTGAAATACTCTTCAGTCACTTGGTTAGCTTGTAACAGACCACAATAAAACAACTTTGAAATGTTTAAGTCCTAGGTTGTTTTCCAGTGATCACAGACCTATTTGTTTCTCCTCCTCTTAACTGAAGTCATCACTCTTTGGCCTCCTGCTTCTATTTCTTTTCCTCCTGTCAGTTTTAGTTTTGGGGTGTGATACTGCAGTGCTCCCCAGCTACTGCAAGCATTTGTATGAAAAACACTGGATTAGATTTATTGTATGGATTTATTACATATTTATTACATGAAAAGAACTTTGAATTATGTCCAGAAAACAGGAAGCCTTAAAACTGCAGGAAATTCTTTTTCCACTTAAAAGTGAGAGTAGAGAACCTGCCACTGATAGTCACTTTCCCATCCCATAGATAATGTTTCAAGCCAAACAAAGTATTGTGCACCTTTTGATTTGCTGTATGAAAGGGACATTGAAACTTGACTCCCAGGTTGGAGAAAGATAATTTCAGTACAGTTTAAAATTAGATTACAGTTCAGTGATGCCTACATATTCTCTTAGTGACCAAGAAACAGACTGCCATCCTTTCACTGTTGAATAAAGCCATTGCACCAGGCAAGAAAGGTTGTTTGATGTTTTGACTGGTTTTTGGTGGTTGTTTTTGGTGGTGTTTTTTTTTTTAATATATCACTATTTAAGCTCACGTTAAAAAAAAAAAAAACTGAACTGAAGCCTTGAATTGTCATTGCTAAAATATGAATGTTTTCCCCATAAGTTTGCAGAATGTTTGTTTTAATAAGGAAATTTTCACTTCTTAAGAAAGAAAAATCTTCTAATTTTGTGTTGACTCTGAAGTTTCCTCTGTAAGAGGAAGTGTATTTCTCTGTTAGCAAGAACTTTTCACTGAAGTTGTTCTGCTTTGTCATCCTGTTTTGTGGAAAAAAGTAAATTGCTATGACTTCTGATGTGTGTTCTCTGGTGGTTGTGGTTCTTTGTTTTTTTTTTTTTTGTTTAGCCAATCAAAAACCCTCCTTCAGGGAAGAAGTACGTCAGATGTCAGTGTAACTGTCTCCTTATCTGTAAGGATACGTCTCGGAAAATAGGCTGTCCAAGACCAAACTGGTAAGAATAAAATTCTCTCAGTGCCTTGAGATAGTTTTCTTTAAAGCAACTGTTGTCTTTGTGTTGAGTATTTAAAACTAAAGGGGGTTCAAGCCTTGGTTTCTTCACATGGACACTTACAGAGCATTACTGAATTGCTGCAGGCACAGGTAGTGCTAGTGACCATTTCGAATATTGTTTTTTAAGATTAACTTTAAAGAGCAAAAAAAGTTTCTTTTTCTTTTAGTCTCACGTGTGTGTCCCATTTTAGCTACTTTATAAGTCAAAACTAATGTAAAAAACAACAGAAGAAAACCCACTTCTTGTTTCTGGGACTTAACATTCATAATTTCTTGGAGATTTAGTTATTGTAAACACACAGGATACTCACTTTGCTAAGTTCAGAGTAGGGGGTCAGAGCAAAATGGGAGACGGAGCAGTAGGTTGGCTTCAGTCCTGTTCTCCTTCTTCATTATGCTGAGTTTTCATTCCCCTCTCAGCTCTTGACTTTAATGTACACATTTCTTATAAAAGAAGCAATTGTGATTGCCATAGTGATTGTTCTTACCATTGGGCTTAAGGTGTTAAAGATTCCAGAGGTGGGAGTTTGATTGTAAGTGGTGCATCTCTAAGAAGAGAAATGGAGGGGAAGGCTGAGCCTGCAGATGTGTGACTGGGAGCTCTAACCCACCGAGGGCCCTAGTCACCAGTGTGTTGGCTGCTCTGGTTTGGAAACACAGTTTGAGACTTGTGGCAATTACTCTTTTTTACTAGTGCTCTCTCGGGGAGGACTTCAAAACATTCCAAACATTTTCTCAAAGTGCAAAAATGTTCCTGGGATAGTTCAGTTAAAATGTATCACATGGTTGGTAACTAAATCAGAAGCTCCTTAATTTTATTAAAATAATATCAAAAGCATACATCTAAGCAGTTTCCCTAAGATAGTCTATGTATTTGTCTTGCTAGAAACTGAGCAAAATTGGTGTACTTTGAAGGAGAGAGTTGGGAGCATACCCTAAGTGGAAGACTCCAGACTGAAGGAAAGCCATTCAGAATACAATTTTGGTTGTAGGTGGAGGGAGATGCAATGCAAATTAAATATTGCTTTAATTTTCCCCTTCACTTTTTTTTTTATTCTAAGAATTCTCATCATTCTGTTTTGAGTTGGTTAATTTGGGTACTGTCATTTTGGACTGATAAATTGTATCATTAGACTGGAAACACATTGAACATACAAGCAAATACTTAGGAACTTTTAAAGTAAATTGATTGCATTTAGTCAACCTAGGGTGGTTTTCTTTTTTAGTTTACTCAATTTGAATGGAATTTTTACTGTGCAAAATGTGGATATGCTTCTTATATTGACATTGTTGTTAGTAGTGTGGGAAGGAGAACTAGGTTATGGAAGATCCTTACTCTTTCTGCACGTTTCACATGGGTATGTATATTTCAATTCTTGGGCTTGCTCAGCCTGGGTATTAAGTTTTCATTTTTCTGAGGAGTGTGTCTGTCATATGCTTGGAAGTCTTTGATCTCTATAGGGTTTATGGCTGAACTTATAGAGAAAGAGAATATTTTAAAAACTGAAAACACTTTGGAGACAGAGACCAAAACTGGGCACATCAGCTGTTTAACAAGTAGATTATATTTTAAAAGTGTAAAAATATTTGGTCGTGACGGAGCTAATTGCTTGAACGCATCGTCCTTCTCTTTTGGTAGTTTAATTACATGTGTATCTCATGTTCTTAACACAGTAGACGCATCATTACTCTTGGTCCAGTAATGCTGATTCCAGAGGAGCAGCCAGCTCAACCTGCCTTGCCAGTTCAACCAGATGGAACTAGAGTGGTGTGTGGGCATTGTGGAAACACATTCCTTGTAAGTAAAGCATCGGATTCTCCTTCTCGCCTCACCATGCTATCCCTCAAGCTGTTTGTTGTAAGCAGTTTTAAGAGTGTATTGCCTCACTCTCTGGCATCATTGAGGAACTAAAACTTCTTCTGTACTCATTATGGATGTATGGTCTGTATTTGGTTATCTTTATATATGTTTCAAGAAAACTTTTAACAGTCTTTCTGTGTGTGGGTAGATAAAGCCCAAAGTGTGTCTTACTGTTTAGTGATGTGAGAGTGGACAATGATGGAAAAGGAAGTTGGGCTTCCAGGTTTGGTTAAGGCTTGCAGTGGTGGCTGTGTTCTGCAGTGGCCAAGAGAGCAGTTCTGTCATTGCTGTTTGAGCCCCTGCAAGCTGTTGGTTATGGCACTTGCCATTGGCATATCTGTAGGTTGTTGGAGAACTCGGGGTTTTGGTTTAAATGCGAGAGTGACAGTTTATCCCATTTTTGAAGTGGAAGGATGCACTAATAGTCTTCTGCTGTTGAACTCTCTGTAGCCTTCTAAATGGACAGGGTGCTGCCACACTTGAATTTTGATTGCAGTACACAAGTAAGCTAACTTTGGCTTCATCATCCAGCAGTGCTTGAATCTCTGTCAGGTTTGTGAGTTGTAGGAAATGGCTGAATAAGGGGTACAGTTAAAGGTAGCCG
This sequence comes from Platysteira castanea, assembly GCA_013397175.1. Lineage (NCBI taxonomy): Eukaryota > Metazoa > Chordata > Aves > Passeriformes > Platysteira > Platysteira castanea. Next base: position 169,596 of record VYXC01012508.1, on the reverse strand, counting down.
TCACGAGAGAGGTGGCACATTCCTGAAACAAAGGATTGTAAGGCTCATAAAGATCAGATAATACTCAAGGGCATGTTGTGCAAGGAAAAAGGAAGCTTAGGGGATGCCACTCCATGTTGGCTTGTACGAGCAGAGAGAGAAGGGCTAGCTTGTAATAGACTCTGTAATGGAATAGGCTTGTGCCTTCAAGTCTTTTCTTCAGGTTTATGGATCAGGGAGGTGCTTTCATGGCTTAATCCCAGCCAACAACTCAGTACCATGCACCTGCTTGCTCAGTGCAAACACTACCCAGCCCCCCTGCCCTGGTGGGGAGGAGAATTGGAGAAAAGGTAAAACTTCTGTTGCAATTTAATGATTGAAACAAAAAGAAAAATACTGCTGCTGATGATAATAACAGTAATAATAGTAATGAAAACACAGAGAGAGGAATAAAACCCACGAGGAACAAGTGGTGCTCAATACAATTGCTCACCACCTGCTGACCCAGCCAGTGCTCCAGCAGTGATCAGCATCTCCCAGCCAAGTCCCCCCAGTCTGTGTACCAAACGTGATGTTCTATGGAATATCCCTTTGGCCAGCTCAGCTCAGCTGTCTTGGCAGTGCTCTCTCTCAGCTTCTAGTGCACTTCTTTGCTGGCAGAGCATTGGAAACTGAAAAGTCCTTGACTCAGGATAAACACTACTTAGCAACAACTAAAATCTTAGCTTGTTACCAACATTGTTACTGAATCCAAAACACAGCAGTGTACCAGCTATTAAGAAAATTAATACTCCCAGCTGAATCCAGGACAGGTGTGCTGTAATGTCTTAACTATTGTAGTAGGTGATGAGTGCAGGGAGCAGGAGATGGCCCTTATGCTTCTTTCTTTTTTTTTTCCAAAGGGAAACTAGGAATATGATGATGAATTTGCAAGTAGTGTGCTGACTGGAAAGCAATTAGAGAGATGCTCAAGAAATATTCTGTGTACTAATTCTGCTTATATATTAAAAAATACATGATTTCTTATAACCCTTGCTGAAGAATGGTAGTCTGAAACTGAAGACAGCTGAAGTGGGTTTTCTGTTTCCATTTTTTTTTTTTTTGGCCTATCTTTAGGGATTTTCACAAGCATGGGAGTTTTACTTGTCTTTATCCCCAATTTACTGTGTATAAGTACAGTCCAAATTAACTTTGTCATTTACTCTATGAACTACTTCAGGTGAGCATAAGGCAAAAAAACCAAACCCATAAAGGCTGGTTTTGCCCATAACTGCTAGATTATGCCTTAAAAGGCTAAGTTTTCTGATTTGGGATTTGTGCATGTGACTTCTATCTTCTGGTTGCTTTAGAGAACTGCAACATTTTGAACTTTGTAGTCCTATCTGCTAGGATAAGACCAATTTGTCTCTTCATGATATGTTCAAAAGAAACTCTCTGAACCATTAGAAATTGGAAGCTTGCTATTTTTTATGCTGAGTTATCAAGAAACAAACCCTTTTTTTCTCACGTTACACAGCTTCCCTACCAGTCTTTTGCTTCTACTTTTTCTGTAATTAGCTCTGAGATTCTGAAAATAAAATTTTTAGTTAAGAAAAATGAAGAAATTGCTTGGATTTTAGAATGAACAGAGAAGCAACAAAAAAGTATTTTAGCCAGCCTGGAAACTCAGTTTCTGAGTAAGTATTTCTGCCTTTTGATATCTCCTTGTTGTGAAGAAAACACGTAGTGCTGGATGCATCTCTCAGTGACTCAGTAGGCTATCCCTTTTACTTTACTTGGCAGTTAAAAAATAAAAAAAAAATAGACAAGCAGAGCTAGAATCCCTGGGATGGAAAAGTCAAATTGTCATGTTCTGTGTTCTTTTAAGAGTATCAGCTTGTTCACCACCTTTCCAATATTTTTTTTTTCCATTTGAAAACATCACTATGGGGGCTGTGCTTTACTTGCTTCTGCACATGGAGGGGGGTGTTTTTCATAAATTATGAAATGCACACTCCTTGCTATGAAGTGCCTTAAAGTTTCTTTGTCCTAGCTGGAAGAATGGCTTAGTACTGATGTGAAATTGTAGCCAAACTATCAATACTTCATATCTCGTTAATCAGATTTTTTTTTTTTCCCTCAGTAACCTGATAGATTTTCTTTTTCCCCCTTGGTAACTGTGTTAAGGTTTCTACTCTTTCTGGCAGATTTGGACTTGACAAGCGGAAAAAGGGGTAGAATAGAAAAGGAGGGCAGGACGAGGGTTTAGTAACTGTGTTACTAAAAATCAGTTTGATCTGGTTTGGGCTGTTTTGAGAGCTTTTGGACTTCGGCTGTGAAGTTAGTGTTCCTGCCAGCAGCAGGTCGTTCCCTGCTGACCCTCTCTGAGGGACCTCTGCCTGCAGTGCTGTGTGGCTGTCCCAGGCTGAGTTGCCTTTGGAAATGGGGGACAAGGGAGGGCTCTCCCTGTGTCCTCCCCCTCTCTGCCATCTTCCTGCTCCTGTCCTGTTTCCAGAGGGACCTCAAGGACAAGAGGCCAGGAGCAAGTTATGGAAGCCACAGGCTGTAGGCTGAACACTCTGCTTTGTCAGTTGTGCTCTGTCAATTTTGGTTGTTTTTTTTTTAACTAATCAAATATGAAAATTACTTCTTCTGAAATAATTGAATAGAAAACCCATTAAACTTTTCAGAAAAATTGGACATGCTTTAGTTTGCAGAAGTATTTTGCTTTCCCAAAGGACTAGAGGGGAGTGGAGGGGAAGCTTCTTTTGCAGTAGCAGCTGTATGTAGGACTGTGTATGTCTTTATGTGCATATGTCTTTTTTGTTGGTTTTTTTTTTCCCCCACTGTCTTGTGTTGAATGCACTGAGAACTATTTTAGATTCAGAAAGAAAATGTTTGACTATTCTTCTAGTAATTCCTTTGATAGATGTCTAGTTTTGTCCACAGTTGAAACATTGAAGAGCTCTGGATTCCTCATCTGTTCATCTGTGTTTCAGTATATCTAACCAGGGATTTGGGCTGTATTATCGCTTCAATTAAAAAAATCATTGTATGCTAGCAGAGAGCTAAATTTCATGTAACTGTAACTTCTCAACAACATGAATCAATACTGGGTACTTTAAAGCACTCTGGAATATGGGTAAAAAATGCCAGCTTAAGCATGATTTGGAATGTACACGAACATAACCTTTCCCCACTGTGCTAATATGATTTGAATTCTTGTACTTGGAATGTCTTACCATAATTTTGCTCTTTTTCTACACATACTTCTGGTCTGTGTAAAAGGCATCATAACAGTTACTGCTTCTGTTATTTCCAGGTAACTCTCACTGAAAACAGATTATTGCTGTCTCTTTTTTCCACCAATATTTGCAGCCCAAATGCTTTTGATGAGTAGCCATTAATAATTTGGTCTAATTATTAGAAATTTTGAAACCCTGGAAAGGTTGTTAATGAGTAACTAAGGAAATGCAGTTGCCTAGACTGTGATATAGAAGTTAAACTGGTGTATAGAAGTGAAGTTGAATTACAAATAGGTAAAATATAGATCCTGGTACTAGACTCCCTTTTATATCTGGAACTGCAGTTTAAAAAGCTGAAATAACTGCTCTGGTGAGGCTTCTGTCCATCCCCAGTACTGACAATTGCATCTTATCCCACTTTCACTGTGTAGAACTAAGGGAAATAGAGTAGGTTTTTGAAAGGGATGCAGAAAAATACTTAACTTGCTCCTCTGCCAGGAATGTTGAAGGAGAATTAATACTCTTAAAATGCTTTGCTTGGGAGGGGAGTATTACAGGAGCTTTATTAAGGAATAAAATAGAACTCTGCTAAATCGGTTTGGTCAAGTTTTGTAAACAAATAATACCAGTTACATAGTTGTTCTGTAAATGTGTAAATGGCTATTTCAGAACAAGAGAAAAAGAGACAGGTTTCTTTTTAGTGGTGATTTATCCTCAAGTAAATAAAACTGAGGGAGTTGTTCAAGGGGTAGGAACATGCTCTATAAATACCACAGTTCGAAACCTTGCTCACAGCAAAATCTCTTCATACTGACAAGGCACGAGAAGACACGTCCTTCTTTGCTCATGAAATCTTAAATTTCTTCTCAGCATTTAAATGGTGCTTGCTGTAGGTTGGTGCTGCTTTCCATACAAGGATGGGCTCTGATTTTGATTTGTGGTTGTAGCAGTTCTAACACTGTTCCCTTCAGCAGGCCAGCTTTCAGATTTCTCATGGAGATAAGGCATTGGTGATCTGCACTGTGGCTCCTTGCCCTGCTATTAACTTGCAGTGTGACTTTTGCATAAATCCAGAAGGGAGAGGAGAGGAAAACTGTAGTTCACCAAGAAAACTTCCAAGTAACCTCCACTTGAGAAAGGCACCAGAAGAGAGCTGCAGTTAGAAAATAACTGCTTAGAGGGAGAAGAAAACTATTTCCCTTGATCAAGACAAACATTTTTAAAATGCTTGTTTAATACTAATGTTATCACACAATGCAATTGAACAGAACCTGCTGTTTTTAAGTGAGTATATCACTGTGTATTCCCTGGTTGAGTTAGTTCCAGGCATTGCTTTCACTAAGGCTGTTTCTCACATAGGTTTTAGTCTGAGCATGGAAGGTGGTGACCCTACCGTGTACAATTTTGCATATCATCTTTTTAACAATCATGTAAAGTAGCCAATAGTGTTATTTCCTTGATATAAAATGTGGTATCTGCTTTCTAAAATGTTCTTTAATCTTTCTGTGCACCCATAACTTAGTTTTCATAAATGATGTAAGAGTTGGGAAAAGATTGGAAAATACTTCTGTCTTTATTGTGCCAAGGAAAGCACACTTATTTTGATTTAGGGTATATTCATAGTCTTTAAGTAAGAGAAGAAAACCTGTTAACATTATAATGTTGCCCATACTACGCCTGTGGATGCAACCACATTACGTCAAGCAAATTTTGTAGTACTAAGGCAAGCCATGGGAAATGCTCACATGGAAATCCCAATCCAATGTTGCCACTGACAAAAGGGCATCCCATTTATAGAAGAAAACAAGAAACAAGTCAAAGAAAGTCTGAGAAGCAAAATGTTTTCATAGTGACCTTTAACATTAAGTGCAACAACCATTTTCTCAGGTCAACTTTTCAACTTTTTTCTTTTTTCTTTTTACAGTGGATGGAACTAAGGTTTAACACACTAGCAAAATGCCCACACTGCAAAAAAATGTAAGTTCTCTGAAAGCAAGGTTATGTAAATTACTGTGAAGCAGCCAGTGTTTCTTCTGTAAAGGTCTTTGGAGTAAAATGTGTCAGCTGTGCTGATTATTTTGCCATGTTCATCTGAACTTCAAGGCTAAAGTGGTTCTTGTGTGCACATGAATTCTCCATTTTTTTATGTAGAAATCAGTAACTCTGACAAATCCAACCTGCATTTATGAAGATGCTCTGATTGAATTGATAGAGGCAAATATAAGTAGCTAAAAATAGACAGGAATGGGTTGCTAAAATTAACATTTTATGTCCTTGAAATTTTACGTCTTCATACAGGAGTAATCAGATGTCATCTTTGAAGGTAGAACTTGAATTGCTTTATTGTAAAAGGAGGAAAGGAAGAAATCTTGTCTTAATTTGAAAGAGGGTTTACTGATACTATAAACTCAACAACTAACTTGTGTTAAGCATCTTAATGCATTAGCTTGTTTAATGTTTATGAATTACTGTGGAATAACTTGTCTATTCATTTCTTATTACTTCAACAAGAACAAGAAAAATTAGAATACAAGAGCTGTAAGACTTTTTTTGGTTTTGGTTGTTTTATTTTTTCTCTTTTTGAGTATTTGTTTGGCCTCTCATCTGAGCTCAGGAATTCTTAATTTGAATTGTTGCACTACTAACATACTTTAAATTTGTATGGAATCTCAGCCACAGGGTGTGAAATAAGACGTAAATACTACTTCGGAGACTTTCATGTCCTGCTGATTTATTTAAATATGTCTTCCTTTGACAGGCAAGTGAGATTTCCAGTTAAAGGAGCAAATGTATTTTCCACTGGGAGTGGAGAACTTCAGCTGTGTTGCATGTTGTAGGAAAACCAGCAGGTCCCTTAGGAAGCAGAAGGCTTAGGATAAATGTACTGTAGGTGTGGGCATGGCCTGGCCTTCAACACTGACTGAAGTCTTTTTATTGGAGTATTTGATAGAGAAGTCAGTCTAGTGCTGTGTTTAACCTCAGGGGTGTAACAGACCCGGTGTGGAGTTGTGGGTATGTTCTAATTTGCTTCGGTTAAATAAACTCAGTCCTGATGAGATGCTGCTTTGCAGGGGTGTTTGTACTGACACATTAGGTCTGTTCAGTCCTTGGGGAGGGGGTTGGAGTTTTGCTGTTTGGTTTGTTTTAAAACTAACTGCAATTATGTTTTATATTTTATGTTACCCTTGTTAGCTGACCTTGGCTTTTCTCTTGACTCTCCTTAGGTCAGTATTATTTGTTGTTTAACCTTAAACACCAAAACAAACAGTAAAAACCAAACAAAAAAGAATCAACCCCAGTCATAACAGCAGCAAAATAAACCACGCTCCATGCAACAGTCAGAAGTCACAGCATGTGATCCTTTAGTCTGTCTTCTGTTGATTAATGTTGCTTCTGTTTTAAATTCCTGCCAAACTCAAAGTTTTTCCTAGTATTTTCTTCCATAAAGTGCAAATCATGCTATCTGTATGTAGGGAAGCGGGAGTCTCTGCAGTGCAATTTGTGATAATTACAGCTTGCGTGGCAACTATTGCAGAAGGCAAAACAAATTTTAACAAGTGGGCAAGTCTGTCCTTGGGCTGAGGATGCAAACTGTGGAATATTGTAATTTAGCTTTGAATGAGTTGCTTGGTGCTTTCCTGCACTTGAGATGTGATGGTTGGGAGTTCTGCACTACCAGCAGCATAAACATTTCTAATACATGGATTTAGGGCACAGCATAGGTGAGACAGAGCTTTGAGTCATGATGATGGAATAAATAACTGCGGTGACCTGCTTTCTATCAGGTCTTTGTCAGAGGTCATCATAGCCAAGTAGTTAGAAGGGAATGTAGGGTTTCATCTCATTAATGCAAAACTTCTTTCATTAGTAGCTAAGTAGTCAAATGTCACTGAAAAAAGTATAGTGTAGACTAAGGCAAAAGGCACCTTGAATCTCTGCAACAGCAAGTTTTTCAAGGAGACATCAGCTGAGACTTTTAAAAACATTTGAAACAAAATTATGAAAATTACTTGAGAATCTAAAAGTGCAGTGAATCTCTGCAAATAGTTTGTTTGTGACCTTCCATTTGGCTGATGGATACTAGATCTTTATATTAAGAATGTCTTCTGAAACTGCAGGGGAGATCAGAAGTTATTACATGACAAGGTTAATAATGAAACGGTGTTCAGGGAGAAATAAAGCCATCATGCCTCATAGTACTTAAACAAAGGAACCTCTCATATCTGAATGTAGGGGGAAATAGGATCTTGTTTGTTATTAATCCCACTTATGTGCTACCATTGTGATACAACTTTGTTTTGTGACGCACTTGTTTTGTCTTGTAAAATAACTTGGGAAATGCAGGAAATTGTGATGTAGAGAATAAAATCCTTATTTGGTAAATGACCAAATCTCTTTGGAAGTGGGCTATAAACCTGTCATGTCAGTCTAGGTAAGGTGTTTGCAGAAGCCTGATGTGTAGTGGCTCTGCCTGACACCGGCCCTTGCTTGCATGTATGTTATCCACTGCATGGGGAAAACAAATCTAGCTCATGAGGAAATTGACATGATACAGTTTTATTTTACAGCAACCCCTGGGAATGGGGGAGAAACTGTTTCTTTTTGCTGATTTAGTGTTCTTCTGTATTTTGAAATACCAGATGTTTATCAGCTTGTTTTGCAAGAGTGAGAGATTTAGGGAAGGCTTCCGGTGTTTTTCTCATTTAATGATGGAGGAGAAGCAGGAACTGGCTTTTTGTTTGCTGTTCTTTCTCAAGATGTATATTAAATCATCTAGAAAATTCAGGATCATGAATTCAGTTACTAGAAAGAGAATTGAATGGTACAAGTTATTATTTCAGAATGTCAAATATATTTATTCCTTTAGAACCTATCTCTTTTACTTTTTCAGGTCTGCCAAAACTATGAACCCTAATGAATTTATAACACCTTTGCCCCATAAAGGACTTTTAGGAAAGAGAGAGATGTTGGAACTCCACCAGTACTGTGGAGGCTAATTTCAGCAGAACTATTCACTTTCAAAATATTGGCATTTTAATTTTCCTCTTAAAAACATTCTTAAAAGCATGTCTGAAATCCTGGTCATAATTCCTATTATTTGGAGCACGAGACCCAGCATTCCTTCCTGTGCTACTTCTTTTATAGCCTTTGTCCCATGTGGCAGTTTTTTCCTCTTCTAACTACTACCTGATGCTATATTGGATTTGGCATCTTTTATATCTGCTGCTGCTGCCCAAAGGTCTGGCAGGTGCCTTTGCTTCTTCAGCAGCAGCTCAGGAAGGAGGAACTGCTGCTTTCTAGATAGCTCTGTAGAGAGTTCCCTCATATTCCCACAATGGAACTAGTTGGTTGCTTCTGTGATATGAAAAAGTTCTTTTGATCACATTTTTAATATTCCCAGATGTGCTTTTCAAAGTTGTCATAGTTGGTAGATTTTTGGGGTAGAGTTTCAGCTTTCTTCTAAGTTAGTTTGGGGTTTTTGTTTGTAATTTGGGGTAGGTAGAGGGAAGCTGCACTATGTAGAGTGGGCCAGTGGCTGGTATTGCTCTTGAGAGGTGAAAAACGAATTATGATTTATTGGGACTCCTAGGTCTGCTATGTGACTGTATAAACTTTAATATCTTTATTTAATCATTGCTTTCTGTGGAAAGAGAAAGGCAGCTAAATTGATACACTCTTTACATTTCCATTTTGTGGTATTTGGGTTGATGGTTTCTCCCTCAGCCTTTTTTACTGGATAGGAGGAGACACAGCTTGAGAGAAATATGGACGGAAAATACACACAGCACCTGCAATGTTATAATTACAAAAACAAGACTGTAAAAGTCAGCTCTGAAAGTGAAAGTCTCTTTCCCAGAATGAACTTTTCTCTGCGTGCAATACACAGCACAGTAAATATCATGTATATTTTAGGTGTATTGAACATGACACTTTTACCAGCTTTATCTTATGGTATCCGGCTCTGTAATAGAATTACTTTGAGTACATAGCCATGAAATCCTGCAAAGGAGGGAACCTGAGGTCACTTTGGCAAGCTCAGTCTCTTCCCTTTTCCCCTTTTATGAAACTACTCTTTGGTTTCATTATTTTTAAATCATGTAACTTGGAATTGAGCAACATATCCCTTTTCTAGAATGGCTGTAGAGTGGCTTTTGGGGGAGTGTGTGGAGGTGTGTGGGAGAGGGTAAGATACCATTATTTGCCCAACTGGGAATTCTCTTACCCTAATCATAGCCCAAGCACCCTCCAGTGTCCCCTTTCACTGTGTATTGTGAGGTTTTGCTCAGGAAGTCATTTCCCAATGGGAGCTAATGGGCAGTACTGTTTGGGGACTTTTCCAGCTCCTCTGATGGCTTGTGAGTAGTCACTTTATTCAATTCTTGCTTTGAAAGATGAAGCTCAGTGTGTTAGCTTGAGGACTGTGGTGGTGTTTGTTTGTTGGTTTTTTTTTTTCTTGGAGCATTTTAGAAATTCCTTGTAAAGAAATAAAGTTGAAGTAAAGCTGCTTAAACCAATCTATTTGAAGGCTTTCTAAGACAAATGCTTAAAAAATTTTAGTCACATGCTAAGCATATGAGGCCTTGCTATGTGGTTAATTAACTGAAGCCAGAAATTTTGTCAGTCATATGACACATGTACTACTTCAATAGTTTAGCAGTGCTTTTTTCTGTTAAGCGTTTATCTTGAATAAGTTGAACTATCATGAGATGCATAAAAGCATTACACTATTTCCAAAGGTCTGTTCATCTCCCAGAATGGGACGAAGTACTTAACTAATGATAGCATGCTTCAGGATGCTTCAAAGCACCTCTAAGATAATACATGTTTTATAAAAGCACTCACTTCTGCCTCTCTAGTCCTTTTAACTGTGTTTCAGTGGACTTAAATCATGTTCCTGTTTTCCTCATTAGTAAACTCTACGTGATTGCAAATGTATGACTCAAGATGTATTTGCTATGCAATGCTGAGCTTCAGGAATAATTTTTAAAACCTGTAGTAAATAATGTAATGTTTTATTTGCATTTAATATTCTGTTTGAGTGAAGCACTGTAATAGCTTGACACAGCAGGTAGAGACAGAGCTGCCTGTCCTGGAGTTCATAGTCTAGATTATGAGTGACAGAACTTCCAGAGGATTTATTTACCTTGGTTGTCAGAAGTGATTTGTGCAGCTCATGTAAATTGTGGTAGAACTCGGAAAGAAACTGGAAGGTAAGAAGAACATGTCATGTTCTTCAAGTTGCTAACACTGACTTAACGGCCTAAAGAATTTCAGTATTTGGAGATGTTGAACATGGAAAAAAATTACATGTCTGTGACTAAAATGATTTGTATTTATCTTCAGAGCAGTTTAACCACTGAACAGTATTGAGTATCCAGGAAATGGATAGTGAAGGTTGTTATTAATGACATGCAGGGGTGGTAGAAGTTATTTTCAGTTACTTAGATGCAGTGAAGTATTGCAGCCATATGCTGATGTGCTGTGTCTGAAGGGCGTCTTGCACCAACATGGAAGCTGAAAAGCAAACCTGAGCTTTGCCATCCTAAAGCTATCCAAGGCAATTACTGGGGTGCACTGCGGGTACAGGAGGTAGACACTCAAACTGTGGGTGTGGCACCATTCTCTTTCTTGTAAGCACCTAGATTTTTAGGTACTAGATAGTCACCAGTAGTTCCCCTTTAAAATAAAAATGTGTACTTTGTCGTGTACTTTGTAGTATAACTGTACACTTTGCTTACAACTCTGTAAACTTAAAATGGTATATGCATTGCCGTTCTCTTTGCATCCCCTCATTGAGACTGAACAGTTACTGTTGATTATAGGGGTGGTTTTTGTTGTGGTTGTTATTTGGTTGGTTGGGTTTGGGGTTTTTTGTTTGTTTTTAATTCACAATACCATTTATTTTCTAACAGTTCTTCTGTTGGAAGTGCACTGCCACGGAGGCGCTGCTGTGCATATATCACAATTGGAATGATATGCATCTTCATTGGTGTTGGACTAACTGTGAGTGATGTCCTATGATAAACTTGCAACTGTCTGCAGGGGGGTCTGTGTTCAAAGGAGTTCTCTTAGTTGACCAGTTCTTCTTTCCCCAGCATTTGAGTAAACCTTCCTAAACTGGTGCGGTTTTTGTAATCTCTATCAAAACTGTGGCCTTAATCATCTGAGTTAGCCAGAAAAAAAATGAAATGGTTTTTTTTTAAAAAAAAGGTACCCTGGCACTTTGAGAATCTCTTATTTCTGATGTTAAATTTGACTCTTCATCTCTAAAAACTTCAGTTTTATGAAAAATGGTTCACTTCACTGTAGAAATACTGGAACATCTTGCTCTTGCTAGAGCTCTCAAAACTTCCAGGCTTCCAGAAATACATGTTGCTGTGTAGCCAGAAATATAAGTTCCACTGCAGTAGAGGTGAATGGGATTCCAAGTGCTAAAATATGTATGTGTCTTTGTAATTTGTACAAGCTGTAAGGAGTAAAACCAGTTAATAAGCTATTTACAAATTAAAAGGTTCATCCTGTTGTTACTCTGTTATGTGGAAAGCTATCTGGGTTACCAGTATCTCACAGGGGTTACTAAAGCCAACTTGCTACCTGGGAATCCCAGAAGAGTTTATGCGAGGAAATACCTCCACTGAATTCATACGCGTAATTCTCCTTATGCCTCTAACTTGCATTTTAATGTGAATAATTATTTATGTGTGAGCTTAAATGAGTTATGAAGGATTTTCCAGGTTCCCTAATAGAAAAAAACCAGCCAGAAATAAAACCAGTGAGAGATTTATTTTCCTTTTTTTTAATGACCTTACTGAATTTGAAAATTATGTGAAAACATTTCTCCATGAGGTTTGTCCAGAGGCTTGTGCAGCCTCCATCCTTGGAGTTTTTTGGGATCTAACTGGGTTAAAACCCTAAAAAACTTGGACTGATCTTAGAGTTGACCCTGCTTTGACTGGGGAGTTGGCACTAGAGGTCTCCTGATCTCCCTTTCAAGCTCAGTTATCCTATAGTTATGTAAAATTAAGCCAATAAAATACCAAATTTACCCTTCTCAGAGTTGAAAAGGTGCTGAAATGCTTCTCCTTAATATAACTTGCTCTTCCCTGAAGAACAGATAGTGCTGTATGTTTGACACTACTGTTTTCTCTTTTTAGGTTGGTACACAAGATTTCGCCAGGCGATTTCACGCCACATATGTTTCTTGGGCTGTTGCTTATCTCTTAGGTTTAATCTGCCTCATTCGAGCCTGCTACTGGGGAGCCATTAAAGTCAGCTATCCAGAGCACAGTTTTGCATAGAGAAATTGTTAGGTTATAGATAAACATCTAGTAGCTCTGGATATTACATCTTGGACACTTTTAAAACCTTTCCTGTAAGGATTCCATTCTGTTCAAAGTAGTTTAAAGACTGGGGTCTCTAAGAACAAATGTTCATTGCACTACATAATATGCAAATAGTTTGTTTTGCTGCTAGATTCCCTAGCTCTGAATACTAAAGCTGTGTTTACATGTTCATAACTCTGTCTTTATAGGCGTTGAATTTTATTTCAACAGACAGTATTAAGTTTTACATTTCCTTTGTTATGTTAAAATCCGTCTGCCATTTTTCTAGATGATCAGTAAGAATTCAAAAGCAAGAGTGTTTATAAGTGTTTCTACAGTAGCTTCACATTTGTACTTAACATTTTAACTAAAATTATATTCAAGTGGCTTGCTTTAAAACCTAAGCAATAAGCATTTTGCTTGAACTGCTTTACTGCATCTTTTGCCTAAGATCATAGTGACCTTATTCAGGAAATGGAAGTTGTGAGTGTTTAAAAGACTGACACTGTTGCTAGAGAGACATTTGTAAACACTGTATGCTTGGAGATTTTCAGGTAGAGAGATGCTATTTTGGTAGTCCAGCTAAATTTCCATTTATCCAGGATTGGATTTCAGTTAGGATAAATGCTTTCTCCTCAAGGATCCTGGGACTGGGGTTTTGGTTTTGGTTTGTTTTGGTTTTTTGTTGTTTTGTTTTTTTTTTTAAACTGGCAAATCCTAAAAGCCATGCTCGGATTATGGAACTTAACTCTGGTTATTCATACAAGTTCCTTTACAGGGTCTAAGGGAAGCATTTCATATGACTTGGTTTGTAATACTTCAGTGTCATGTAGATGACAATAAGATGGTGATGGGTTGCCTCTTACTTTCCTCTGATCACATCAGATTTTCCCTGCTTGGGAGAGTTATGACACTGGTCACTGCAAAGGGAGACACTGTAAATTCTCATTAACTGCTGTAATAAGGAAATGAGTAAACTGACTTGGACCATTCCATCAAAGTACATCTCGTCAATTTAGCACTGACTTGCCAAGAGAATACGGAAACAGAAAGTTTTTTCTAATGATGTATTCAAAGGATTGAGGGACCAGTTCTTGCACTGCCCATCTTTATAATTTTAAGCAAGTTTTTGCTAAATTCAGAAGAAATGTCCTGGGTGATTTAGATGACTGTAGTAATTTAGATAATGGGGTCAGATGGGTAAATTAATATGGATGTTTCAGGGATACATGTAATTTAAATTATCTATGTTCCTGCTAAGTCAAAATGATATTCGGATAAGGATTTTGGAGCACAATAAATGTAAATGATCAAACTGTAAATGATCTGTCTTTGTATGATGCTAAATGTATAAAAGCAGTAGCTCAGGATTACAATGTACCTTTTACAAATAAACTAATAAAGAAATAAAGATTATTATTCAAACTTAAATATATTTTGTTATTTTTATGTAAATAAAAATGCGTAAGTGGATGAATTTCCTAGTGCGATACAGGAACCACAAAAGTATTGCACACCAAAGGTGAGCTTTGCATTTTTGCCAAATGGCAGCCTCGGGAATATAAGAGAGCAATAATAAATTGGTATTAGCTTGATGGTTTAGGAAGAATGAGGAAGTAAATAAGGGATGAAATCACTATTGGGAGTATATTTTCTTTAGTCAATGGTTAATTGATGGATTAATATACTCCCTTCTTTTCCTAGTGCTTTTTATATTCCTTCACTGTGGGGATTTGCTGTACGCACTTTCATTTGAACTTTTGAATACTCTTTCCTCGTACTTTGTGTTTCAAAATATTGCCTGTGCTCCACATTGTGAAATAAAGTAGGCTGGGGCTGTGCAGAAAATCATTCACTGCTTTTGTAACTTCAGTGAGGGTGGCTGTGGGAGGGGGCTGAGTATAATGTTATTTTAATGAATCAAAGGAATTAGTACTTTTCTCCCCTGTGTTAAACTGTACTTTATTTCCTATCCTGTGTTCCTCCTTTTTCATCTCAACCTTTTTCAGCAGAAGGGATGATACATGGACAAAGTAACTTACTTTTGTCTGGATCAGGGTACTAGCACAATGTTTGCTACTACTTCCTTTTGCAAAGTAAAACACAATAGTTATTTCTATAAAATGTCATTACATTTCAGCCACTGCTGGGTGGTTAAAGACCACCTAAAGACCGCATAAACTGTGATCTTTTCATCAGCTAAGAAATCTAATGGTAGAATCTGATGGGGCCATTTATGAATGTTGTGGTTTGATGTTGGCTAAGTGCCGAGGCACCCACAAAAAGCTGTTTACCCATTTTCCCCTGCTATAGCTAAGCAGAGGAGGGGAAATAAAAACTTCATTTTCATGAGCTGAGATAAGGATTATTGGAAAAAAAAACACCTTTGGGGAAAACAGGTTCAAAACTTAAACAGTATAAAGAAGATTTATTATTAACAGAATTAAAAGTAAAAAGGGTAATGGGAACCAAAGCAAATCTTCAGAACACCTTTCCTGCCCAGTCCCTCCCTCTTTCCACTGACCGCACAAGGAAACAAAGACGGGGGTTTTGGTCAGTATTTCATTTCTTAAAAATCTTTCTTCAGTATGCTTAAAGAAAATAGTTTCTTCTGCTGTGCCTTGGGATCCTTCCCACGGGAGATAGTTCTCTGCAAACTTTTCTAGTGTGGTTTTAACTTTCTCAAGAAGCAGTCCCGCCCAAACCTGCTGCAGTGTGAATTCCCTCCCACGGGTCAAGCAGTCTTCCTACAACTGCCTAGCATGGGTCATTTTAGTTCATGGGGTTTAGTCTTTTAAGGATGAGCTGTTCTAGTTTGGAAGTGAAAGCTCTCTTCCTCTCTCTCTGAAAGTGAGGGTCATCTCTTTCAGTTCAAGTTCCTCACTAGATTACAGCTTTTCAGTATCCACGTGCTCCAGCGTGAGTACTCTTCTTCATGGCCTGCGCGTGGATCTCTGCAGCCCCCATGCACCTCATGAATTTAGGGAAACAGTTTGTTGTATTGTGGTCCTCACCACAGCTCGCAGGAGAATCTCAGCTCTGGCACTTGGGGCACCTCCTCCCTCTCTTTTTCTCACAGACTTTGGTCCTGCTATGTTGGTTTTCCTCACATGTCCTCACTTCCTTTTCCTCTGACTTGGAAAAAGTCAGTGTCTGTAAGTTGCAATTGAGAGGTTGATCCCGTCCAGGCTCTGCGGCGGGGTGTTGCTCGCCGTGTCTCTCGCTGCTGGCCACGTGGCTCCTGCCAGCACCGCACAGGTGGCTCCGGCCTCGGGAGGGTCCTGGCCTTGGGAAAGCCCCGGCCGCACGGGCCCCAGCAGCCCCTGCCAGGATGGCTCCCAACAGCCGCCTCACCACCCCTCGGGAGAAGAAAGAGGACTTCCCACGGTTTTCTTTTCTTAAATATGTCATCACAGAGGCGTTACCAACTTGTCTAATTGAGCCAGTAACCTGCCCATCGTCAGAGCCTTCAGCTGTTGGCTCTGTGCCGGACATAAAAGTTTCAATCAGCTCTTCTCCTGCCCCCACAAACCAGGCTTTGTTAAACCAACACAATGAAGCAGGCTTGTTTGTAGACAGTCGTGATAGTATGTGCTGAACTACATATCAATCCAATAAACTACTCTGAACTTTAAATTAAAATAAAAAAAAATCTTCTCCTGTGCATATGGACCACTAGAACAACTTTCAGATTTTGTAATCAGTCATTGTTTTTGCTGACTTTCATAGCGTTTTCCTTAAGGTATTATTTTTGTGTTCGGTATGGGAAGGAGTTACTCAAATTCAGGATTAAGGACCTCTGCACTTTGAGGTTTTCATTCCCCCCTTCCCTGCTCTTCTTCTACTCCTTTCCACCAAAGAGCTTTTATACAAACTGTGTCCTTGACTAGGAAACACATGAGACCTTAAACTCTGTTTAATTTTTGAAGTATAAACCTACTCATGAACAAGTCTTTTACTGATTTTATTTGTACCTACCATACACGTTGATATATTGTCTTATGAGGCCAAGAGGGTAGTGTTTCTGAAAATTAGGTTATCAGGAGATCTTAGTCACAAGTAGCATGTTGAAAAAAGCTAGATCTTTCAAATCAGCCTGATAAGAAATTCAGCATGAAGTGCTTGGAGAAGATGCTGGAGCAGCTGTGGAGTCATTAGTGGTTATTGCTGGGAAATGGATGTTGTCTTTCAGTGTATGCTTATAAAGAGAGGGAATACTGGGGCAGCAGCTTCATATGAAGTGCTAGAAAATCTTTGTAGCTAACTTTAGGGCTTGAATAATAAATAGGTGAATAGCAGCAAGATGATTTGTCATGTTTGATCTACCTCACTGCCTTTTCCAACAGCAAAAGTTCCACACTGAATGAAATATGCACTCTAAAAATATCTTTAAAATGTTCTTCTAAGCAAGCTTGAGAAACATATCAGTAAAATTATTCAAATATAGTGATTATCAGAATGGGAAGATGTGGCAAGCCATGCATACCAGCTTTTTGGAAATACTTAATATGTTTGTCAAGTTAGTGTGCTGTTTATCTATTATAATTCCAGCTGTTAGATAGTGAAAGCAAGTTGAGTGACTGCATTAAATTAATCCATCCTGTTTTCCTACTTAATTTCCTTATGTGGAATTTGGATTACCAGTGCTAGGGACTGAACTTTACTTTTCAGAAAATCTGTTGTGGAAAAATAGATCAGTGTTGGAGAAATGAGTATCACTAAATTACTTAGAACAGAAAATTCTAACTGTAATATTTAGTATAATGTGTAGTATTTGAAAGCTGGACTGTCATTATATTAAATCCCCCTTCATACTGAAAATTAGTTTCTTTACAGGGGAGTTATAAACCATGTTTGTCTCAGTAGCCAGATTAAATTGTCCCCATCCCTCAGCCTTCCAACTGCCTATCCCTATCACAGGACTCAGCAGCAGAGTTGTGCTGAAGTATGAGCAACTGCACTGTGCACACAGCACTGCAGGGCAATACTCTGCTTGAAAATAACTTTGAAAGTGCCTCGTAAATTCAGATATTTTTCCATATTTTCTTGGTACTGTCGACCTGCAGCAGATTGCGTGAAAATGGAGCAAAAGGCTGGATGGAGGTCATGAAGGAGAGGGCAGAGAGGAACTTAATCGGATTTAAGTTATTTGCAAGATTTTTGTTATGGATATTTGAGCCAACAAGAAAAGAATATCTAGGCTCAGTTTCCTACAGCTTTAAGCACAAAAGGGCTTTTGTTTTAGAACAATAAAGCTACTTGTTAGCCTGATTAGCTAGCAACTCATCATGTTACACTTTACTGGAATCTGGGGGAGTCTACCAGGGAGGTATCCCTGTATCACTTCCTCTGCGTTTATATTCATTTATAGGCGTTCATGTTGGCTGGTTTCGGGGGAAAAAAAAAAAGGAAATGACCATAACAGACTTTGGATCTGGACCTGTATAGTGGGTTTTATGGTTCTTTTTAAGAGTTCATTTGAAAGAAGTGTGTTCAGCTAAATCTTGTGAACAAAAGTAACAGATATGACTATGGATTGGAAACTAATCCAGATGACAAGATGTGTGTCATTGCAGTGACTTAGTAAAATGATTATCAAGTGGGTCAAGGAACACTTATAAGCAATGGCTAAAAGATAAAGCTGGATGAGATGCATAGGGTCATAAGGACAGCTGCATATTAGCATTTTATCCAATTACAGCATACCATGTAATGGAGAAACAACAATTTGTTTCAAAGAATATTTAATAGTAGCTCTTTTGCATGAATTTATATAAATTTGTAATGACATGGTTATAGTTCCAGCTTACTTAATTGCTTAATGTCTAAAACCACCCCAAACAATTGGAGAAGGGAATAGGAGACTGAGGTTAGAAGACACCTCTGAGGGCATGTTGCTTATGTTTTTTGCAATATTTCCTAGGGAAAATGATTTGGCTGATGGAATTTCAGGATCGATTTGAGTTAAATTGTGTGACAATTTGCTGACGGGCTGAATGACATACAGCGTATTACCCTCACAGAAGGATCAGAGTCAAGTTTTAGTATTTCCAAAGCAATCTTTAAATTTTCATTGTCCATTAATGAAGACTCTTACCCATGTATAAAATCTTTCTTGTCATGCTTTAAATTTGTTTAAAAAATTAGCAAAGTTGCCTAGATAGGAAATAGGTAGAGAATTTTATTTTTATATTATTTGTCTGTGTAGTATTATTGGAGTATATTGTGTCTTTTTCAAATTTTTAATGTGATTATCATATTTTTCTTTGCTTTTTAAAAAAATTTTATATCTGTAACTGATACCACTGTGTTGTATCTACCAGTTTCTCAAGTTAAACTTATGAAGTATATAAAATTCTTGCCTATTTAAGGAATGCTTTTACAACATACTGAACATAGTTTCTAACTATATCAGAGACATAAAACATAGAGTATCTTGAAGACATGAACCTTCAATACAGAATTTCTGTTCAACAGTAATTTGAAAGGTAAAACACATCTCCCAAGAAGCTCTGCAAGCTTGGAGCCCTTTGCCCTGAGCAGGTTGTTTGGCAAGGAACCCCAAACAGTCACCAGCCAGATGAACCAGCAGACAGAAGAAATCTTCACAAGAGTTCTCTGGCTGTATTTAATTGAAAATGCAGTCACCCAAGGAGTCTTCCCTTCAGAAATCTGAGTCTGACAAACTGGCATTCTCTGGTCTTTGGGTTTTTTTCCCCCATCAAAAACTACTCAGCTCACTCAAATCAGTGTGGAAGAGGGCTAAAAAAGTCTATAGTGCTATTTGTAGTTTGTGCACCTTTCTTATTTAGGAGTAAGAAAACAGTACATTCCTTTCAACAGAAATGCACACTATTGTTATTTTGATGGCCAGGTCAATGAACTAGAAAGTGTGCTTTCAAATATATTTAACTTGCGTAATATTTTCATCCTCTGAGCTTTAGTTGTTTCTTATTTTGCTTTGATGCTTATAAAGCCAAATATTAATCTTTTAGACAAAATTTTCCATCCCAAAAGTCTCATGTGTATTTTCTGTGCAGTTTCAGTTCAAATAGTACTGTTTTGCCAGGAACGAGAACAGGGGAAAACTGTTTATGCTTAAATAAAACCACATAGCTCTAAACAATTTCAGCTATCCCTGCACCCTGCTTTGGAGCAGTTAGGTAGGATCAGTTGCTGTTTTTAACTCTTCTGCAAAGTGATCTGAAATATGGCTGAGTTACAAGACTTAGGAAAAATTTCACCTGTGTGCTCTCAGTAGACATTTCTTAGAAGCAGTCAGCTAAAAACTTCAGAATATCTGTTTTGTACTGGATATCTGTTTTCTCTGAGCTGGTTAAAATGGTGCTTTCTTTCTGGAGGGACAGGAAATACACATGGCTTTCCTGTAATTCCTCCTTCTGTCATATCTGAAAGAAGAAAGGACCACCTCCCCCCGTACTGCAGGCTATTTTGCTGGCAATTGGGCAACATTAAGGAGGAAAATAAAGTAACAGGGAGTGTCAGATGAAGAAGGAGCATAGATGGGAATAGTGAGTGATACAAAATTGAAGCAGGAAACACAGTCCATGACAATCAAACCAAGGAATTGAAACAGAGGAAATCACACTATGGAAAATGAGGAAGAAACAGCTAATAAGTTATTAACAACACTGAATTCTGCTTAAACCAACTTTTATGCAGACTGCTACATTTGTTTGTGTGTGTGTGGTATGGTATGCCTTTTGACACAGTATCCAGTCCATGAAGGATTGCAGCACCCTTGCGAAGATGCTTTCAGTACTCCATTGTCCATGGGTCATTATCCACCTGACTTGGCAGCAATAGGATGAGGATGGAGAGAACCTGGGCTATGAGCTGGTCTTCTGCTGTTCCGCTTTGGCACCAGTGCTGTCTGCTTCTGCCTGCCTGTATCAGGTCATGGAAGCTGGAGGACCTGTAGCAGCAAAACATTCCTCTTTGTGATTAAGAGCACACTTCCCCACAAGTTCTCTCCATCAGCACTGTCCTATGTGACTGAGGGACCCTGGCAGAAATGTCCTGAGCTTGACAGCATCCAGGGACAGCATCTGTGTTTCTGGAAAAGGGGGAGCCCACATAAACTGTAGAGTTAAATCACCCCGTGCAGGCTGAAACAAGAACTACAAGGGCAATCTTATTTTTTGTAGGTTTTTAAATTATAAATGAGTAAATGTCACTTACAAAGCTGCTGTATTTAATGCTATATTTAGATTGTCTAAACTGGACACTAGGGAGCTAATGGAGCTAAGAGGAATGGTTAAAATTGCATGCACAGTATATAAAAAAAAACAACAACTCCAAAGAACAAATCAGAGCCTGCTACAAAAGGGCTTAGTTTTTCTCAGAGATCCAGCTCTCATAAAGATGCACATACACACAAAAGTTTCTCAAATTTGTTATGCATTAATCTCTTTTTAAGCTGGTTTGCAGTCAGCTCGCTTTACGATCCCCAAGAAGGTTGATGGGAAACTTGTCACAGTAAGCACCTACTGTCTTACACGGTGCTAACAGGACAACCAAATGGACCCCAAATTCATGAATTTTTTTCTGATTAGAAAAACACTAAAGTAGTCTCATTTGCATATTGCTGAACAGGACAGAGGCTGTCGGTTTCCTGAAAAATCATTCAAATCCGTATTTCTAGTCCACATCCAGTTTTGTTTAAAATGTCCTGTCACCAGTATCAGAGGGAATGGACTCCATGGACTGGGAGGCTTGCAGCAAATAACACCTTTTGTGTCTGTTAACAGTGAAAAGAAGACACAACCTTAAAAATGTGTTTTTCTTTCCAAACCTGGAAAATATAATGTAGCAGCTATCATTGATAATAAGACCCCTGATGTACAAAAATAATATAATTTATTTTACAAAGGCAGAAATGGCATAGTCATAAGATACTATCTAGATCTGGTATTAAATCTGTAGCAGAAAGCTTAACAAGAATGCTTTTTTCCAGTTTAAAAAAGTAATAATTAGTGAGAATAAACCTTTTTTCTTCTTTCTTTGCTTTAAAATAGAAAGCAGAAAACAAAATCTGTTAAATATAGTGATTTTAAACTGTCATAAATACAGAACAAAACCACTCTGCAGCCCTTCTGTTTCAAGTTAGTTTAAAACTAAAAAAAATAGTGCAATTGGATTGAAAAAAAATTGATTTATTTTTAGAAATCCAGTGTGAAAGCTTGAAAAGTATTGACTTTTCCCATGCTTTAGCATTAAGAAGACAGAGAAGGTCGCGAGTGTGGAGCGCTCACTCTGATGTGTGGCTGCACGTGGTGACAGCAATGTTTGTCCCACACAGGTGGCACTGCTGGGGTGGGACACTGCCCTTCTCTACTGCAGAGAAGCAGCCTGGCTGTCACAACAGCCAGCCCTTATTACAGTGACAGGAGCAGGATCACACATCACACAAAGCAGAATCTTGTTATGCCCACAGCAGCTCACGTATTTTGATGCAGCATTGTGTTGGTAATACTGATTTGGATTTCTGAGAGTAGGCAGAGAAAGAAGATAATGATAAATTTTACAATTCCAATGTTTGTATTTGAGAAATTTAATTTACTTCCCTACTAGGATTAACTGCTTTTGGTCTCACACTTGTATGCACACAGGCTGGCTTAGCTGGAAAACTTGAATGGAATTTTCAAGTAACAGCAGATCCTATTCTTGGCTTGAAGGAAAGCCTTGGTGTGAGTTGATTTAATGAGAAATTTATATGAGCTGGCTGAACCCGAAGTTTCCTATTCCGTTATTGTTTATGGAATCTCTCATTCTTTCTAAATTGATGAGGAATATATGCTTCAATGAATATAACCATTTCTTTTTCTGACACATTGACTAGAGTGATAGAATATTTTCTCTTTAGTACAACTATATAATGTAGTTTCAACAATGCTGACTTTGCTTGGATCAGGACATCAATTTCAGATTACTTGTCGTGCAAAAAATAGTATTGCTGATAAAGCGACGGATACCACTGTGGAGTCCCCGAAGTCACTTTCCAGGGGTGAGGTAAGACTGAACAAATTCCTGATCCAGGGCAGCACATGCCCAATGTTCAGTGGGAAACTGACAGCCCTGGGTGGAGTAGGTGGGACAGGTGGAGAGGGCCACAGCAGCTGACATGATGATTCCTCATTGCAACTGGTATCCTAGTGATGGACTTCTCTGAAGAACGGCTCAGAAGACTCCCGCAAAATCTCAAATTCCTCAATGCTCTTGTGCTTAATTAAAACCTTTGAATTAAAAACTATATAAATCTCAAAATGGGTTAAATTTGTTGATTAAACTGCAATTAATATGTTATTAAAAAGATTACTCCAGAAAAGTACAGTTTTTTCATAAATGCTGCATTTGATTGGCAATGGCAGTTACAAGCATGAAAAGTTAAATACTTGTTTAAATTTTTTTTATATTTACAAACTTTGAGGGAAAATGTCTTTTTATTTACACAGTTTATATAAACAGACAAATTTTTTTGCAGATTTCTTTCACTACACTCATAAGATAAACACTAAATGCAAATTAAAGCTCCATAAAAACACATTTTTAAAAAACATCTAGTATAAGCTGTGGTATAAAAAATAGATAGACATGATGTACTGGTATAAATTTAATTCAGACCAAGACATATTACTAATGTAATAGTTGTAAAGCTCTAGAAAGTAAGATTTATTAATTAAAACAAAGGAACATCTGTAACTGCCTTATGGGGCGAAATGTCTCTGCAAGCTTATGCTCAGAGACTAACCAACAAACAGTATTTTCTACACAGAAATGAGAACTCGATCTGATTTTTTGATGTTTCTTTTTTATTTTTAATAAGATGAAGTTAAAATCCTTTAGTTTTTTGCCAGTTAGGGGGCCATGATGTGTGCTTATTCTCACAAACATCAAAGACTTCAACTATTCATTTTACAAGCAATTAATTACTTTTTTCAATTCTCATAAGAAAAAGAAACTTTTGCATATTCAGAAAATCAAATTAATTTTTATTCCTGGCATAGTTCTAGGGTTTCAGTTCCAAAATAGAGTTTTTAGGTACTATTTTTGCTTTTTCGTGTGTGTTTTTGTTTGTGTGCTTGGGTTTTTAAAATTATTCCTATGTTTGGCTAATGACAGCAACAATTCTTTTGTCTCTGACTTGCTGCTGTTCCTTCTTTTCATTTGCTTTTTGGTGACCTTTGCTTTTTCCCTGCCTTTATGAGACACACAGTAAGTGATCAAGAGCATTTGGGTGAGAAAAAGCGCCTTCCTGGCCAGAGCAACCTGCTGTCCTCAGATACAAAACAGCCAAAATTTGATGGGTCCACTGCCACAATGAAGTGGCAAGCTTAGATAGCTGAGAGTAAGTAAATGATGGGTGAACTGGAGCATAAACTGTACAGTTTCTGGCTTCTTTTAGCAGGATGTTCTGCAGTGGGCAATGCCAAGCCAAGGCATACAATGCATTCATTTTCCCTTAGTGCACCCCAGTGCAAGTGTTCTCTTGCCAGAGCTCTCCTGCTTCTGGCAATTAGTTTCTATCACAAGGAGTCCCTGCACAGGCAGGAGTTACTTCCCTAAGTCTATGAAACTGCTATTTCTGGCAGAGAAAAAGCAGCTGCTAAGCAGACAGACAAAACTTGCTAGACTTTGTTCTGCACTCCTCTGAACTGCCATTTCTCAGATTGGTTCAATGCACTTCTCATGCTAGTTCACATGGCAAGAGATCAGTTCCACACAGTGAAGCAAAGCACAGAATTTTGTTCTTTCTTACATTCTCACTGTCTTTGACAGCACACACAGCAGCCAGATTATCTCTGTGCAGGGGGTAGGTGTATGCTTCAAACTCTGTTTTAGGACAAGACTAAGGCTTATCCCCTGCCTCTTCTGAAATGGAGATGATGTATTTCATAATGCAGAAAGATCAAATATAAACTAAGGTTACACTGACTGCTGCCTTTTTAGTTCATCTTTGCAAGCTACTAGATATTCACTACCTAGAAGAACAGTGAACTGATGTAAGATAGGTACAAACTTAGAAGCCATAGAAATATTAATCTTTCTTATGTAAATAAATAAAAACTTTAAAAGCAATATAGGTAAGGAACTTTATTCTGATTCCTTACAAATCAGCCATACCTCACATCTAGCAAAAGCTAAATGAGATCATAATTATTCCATTCCAATAGTTATCAATATGCATTTAGTAAATTTACAATATATTTCAAGGTGAAAAAGCAAAATTTTTTCCCCAGGGTGCATAAAAATGGATAAATTTATGAAGGATAGATTTTCAATTAGGTCATTCTAAATCTCATGCATATACATACATCTGAACACACAACAGCGGTATTAACTTAAAATTATATTTTCTATTTGGCATGTAAACTAAAATTGTCAACAATTTTGATGACCGTGTCACAGCTATGACACAAACAATTATCTCAATCCAAAGAAGCATGAATGCATAGTTTTAATGTGTGTATTTTTTTATAATCACTACTCTTTTGCAGAGTTAATACATGTTTCCTTATATCACAAGCCAAACTTTGGTCTTTTTTTCTTTTTCCTGTTATGCTCTTGGTCCTGACTATTCTGTCCACATTCTACTGCATCTTTATTTATCAGTACAGGTTTTGCTGCCATTTGCTGAATCACGCTGACTGAGTCTGAATCTAAAGGTAACAATGTCTTAGTAATATGACTCTATATATACTCGTGGTATTAAAAGCTATGACAACAATCTCAATCAGCCTAAGAACTAAACCAAACTCCCATGACTGAAATACTGGAAAGCAGAATTCTTCATTGCATTGAAGCATGAACTGATTTCCCTTGAAGTTTTTTTCTCCGGTTCAGAGACTAACTCCAGCATATATAAAGCTCTTGTAATTCAGCTATGATAGATGCATCAGGTATAAGAATTCAGAGTAAAGGAATATATACAAATAATAGGTGAAATTCTAACCCAGTAAAAAAAGTGGAAAACTTTCACTAAATTTATTAAGCCGTGATTTCAGAATTTTAGTTCTCCCAAAGCAGAATGAACCCTTATGGGACTGTTATTACTTATTAAATGTGTGAGTCTCTTTCCCTGTGAATATCTAAAACCACACAAGAGAACTGTATGTGTGGAAGGGGTTTTTGTCTTTTGTTTTGTTTGTTTAATCTATCTACTACTAAGTGTATGTGTACATAGATTATAAGACATTGTCATGAATAATGATAGATTAATTTTTATTTAAAGCAATTCCAAGCAGATTCCAAGCAGAACCACAAATCTTTCCTAACTTCTTTATCTTATGCTTTTGTTAATGCAAAAAAAAAAGCAAACAGCAGATACCTTGAACTTTCTGATACCCTCCTTTATATACAAAGTTAGTGCACCAAGCTCTTAGCTGCAGTCTATCAGTTTTCTGTCTCTAGGCATCAATTGTCCCATGGCATCTTCTTCCACTATCCAATGCAATCACATAGCAAACTCAAGCACTGCTTCTGAGCTGTGCTATGCACAGGTTAATTCTTCAACAGAGACAGTTTTGTGTATCAGAACAAAAGGGCAACACTGAGAAATGTGCAGTGCCGCTGCTGGTCCAGACAGGAAGTGCACACCCTGCTGCCCAGCTACTCTGTGACACAGCAGAGCCCACAGGTTTCATGGGCCTTTCTGCCTTTTAATCCTCCTGCCTGTGGCTTCTGGGATCCCTGTCAAGAAGCAGGACATGCAGCTGGTGTTTCAGAGCCTGCAAAATTAGGTCAGTTGAAACTCTGATGTTCAGTGTCTGCAGTTACTGAGAATATTCAGTGCATCCTGAACGCACCTTCAGTTCGGGTGCAGTAATTAACCCCGGCAATTCAGTACTGCCATCCCTCAGCGATAGAGATGAACAAGGCAGAACTCCCCCAAAATAATGAATATTTAGCTTTGATATATATTTTATTTATAAAATAATTTTATCTGTCATTTAGGGATTTTTTGGTACTTACACAGTGCTTTTGATCCATGTTGTTGAGATTTTTTCTCCACATTTAAAGAAATCAGAAATTAAAAGAAAAATATGGAGAATCTGTTGCAATTAATGTTACCAGAAAATTAATTTTAAAGGAAAACACAAAAATTTGAGAAGTGTGACCATTGACAGACTTGAAAGAATTTTTGTATGTGAAGAAAATATATTTGATGTATTATTTTATATAGTATTATATGCTGATCATAAACATTCCTCTAGTTACCCATGGTAAGCACTAAATACAGCAATAGCTTCCCACTTCTAATTCAACAGTTTCTGTAGTCAAAAAGAACAAGATTAATACTCATATTTAATATTCTGAATTCTCAACTCTATTGAAAGATGAACCTCAATATATTAGGTAGCTCAATTTCAGGAACAGTCAGCAGGTGAAAGAGCTTTTGTGTTCTTTCCCTGGGCTGCCCCTACAGGACCAGTTACTAGTTTAGCTGAAAGTAGCCACGTCACAAAAGTACAACTATAATATTTTGTGTGCACATATATATTTACATGTACATTCTTCTCTCTCGGTGTTTGTTCTGTCGACTGATTTAATAAAGGATACAGCTTTGGAAATAATGTGCTTTTTAAATTATTTTTTAATTGCTTTGTGATGAAATTACTTTGAAAGTGGCTTTAGGAAAAGAAAAAGTGTCTCCCAAAAAAGTACTGCTAAATAAATCACAATTATATATACAAATAGACTGATTACATTTGGCTGCACAACTGAGTATCAAATTACACTGAAAATGGCTTTTTAAACTTGCAGCTACAAGTCTGCCCTCAGGCTGACCCAAGAGTCCTTTCATTTCAACACAAAGCCATTACTTTGCTGTTAAGTGCCATCCATTACAAAACTAAAAGCACGTGCAATTACAATTACACGCTCATTTAGATGTGCAATTGCTCATTTTTACACATGCAATATTGATACTGTCTTTATTAAATGTCTTCTGCTCTCCTGAACCGTATCTAGTACAGGGAGCAAGTGTGACTGTGTCACTTTCTGCATTCTACAGCCTTGTGGAGCACAGTCAGTATGTTAAAAAGAAATAATTTCCCTGATTAGTTCACCAAATACAAAAAACAGTTGGTTTTGGGATGGTTTTTTTCCTACATATAAGCATTTTGTTCACACAGATACAAAACCCTTTAATATTTGTATTTTGCAACATTTAGTAAATCTCTCTTGGCTAGACCTGTCATTGGCCCTTCAAATTAATTATTGTATAGATCAGGTATTTGAGAGAACACCAGATTATCATCATTTAATATAAGAACATAAAACAATACCAACCAAATGAAGTAGAAATTTCCAGTAGTGTAATTGCCAGCACCAGACAAACTGGGGGACGATTGATAAGCGAATGGTTTTTTCTGCTTTATGTTCTCATTTCCCAGTCAGGAGCACGATTCCCTCTAGGCACCGGCAGAGCTGCTCAGGAGAGCAGGTGCTGGGATCTGCGAGGTGGCCGCAGTCCAGCGCTCCTTTCGCCAGGCGCTGGACAGCGGCCTCGCTGCTACACCGGCATTGCCAACTCACGGGCAGCAGCGTGGGAGGTGAGAACTGTTCCTGCTGGGATGGTCAGCGCCTCGGAAAACAGCCATTACCAGCCCTAATATTCCCATCTTCCCAGCAGGCCCAGAAGCAACAAGCTTTCAAAATACCTGGCACACTCCTCTTTTTTTTTTTTGCCCTATTTCTGTTCCTGCCTCTTCTCCTTGCCTTACAGATTAAAAGCAGCAGCCCAGTTTATAGGCCCTATGAAAAACACAAGTGAGGTTTTTTACTGTTTAGTTCATCCTTAGCATATATAAATCTGTAAAAATACTGGAAGAATATGTACTTCTACATCTGTATGTGATACCATTTCAATATATCAAGAAAGATTAGTGTTGATCTAGTGTAAATCTGGTTTGCAGCACTTGACACGCTTCTTTCGAAAAGCACAACAGCTCCATGAAAAACCATACCCCTATTTTGGCTGTCCCATTGACTTTCCCATGAGTAACAGTTCTGGAGTAACAGCCAGAGACGTTTAATATTTATGTGTATTTACATACTAGCAACTGATAATTAGTTCTGATGGAGCTAAGGGAATGGTTGATAAGAATAGGAGAGCAACTGTTTTACATGACAATCTCATGAGAATAGATGGTGGGTCAGAAGAAACAGGATGTCTGAGTATAAACTAATTCACTTGGGAGAAATTACTTTAAATCATACTTTAAACAGCAGCAAATGGGTTAGTGAGTATGCAGATGTGCTGCATCACTGTCTCCAAAGAGAAGGTTGATAGCACACCATGCATGAACAGTTCAGGAAATCAACTGGAAGATGATGTGTTAGGAGAGAAGACTGTAGGAGCATGACATCTGTATATAATAGCCACTATTTCAGGGACAGTATTCATCTCTGAATACCTAAGTTAATAAAATTCAGAGACTGCAGCAAAGCAGAGCCAAGATGCTCGATGGAAACAATAAAACAGTCTTTATAAACCAGCCAGGACTATAAATCTTAACATTGGAAATTAAGTACTTGCTATATACATAATTATGTACTTGGTGTTATCTTCCTATTCGGAACTTCTGGAGTTCTTAGTAGGTGATATGAAATATACATGTTTAAAAAAACCAAAACCTTAAGGACTTTTAATTAATGCTGTATACTTTTAAGTAAGGTGAAGTTCAGCAAACTAACATGAGGGAACTTTAGTCTGCTCCTTTGGGAGTTAGCAGGGCATGTCCATTGTTACTAATTACATGTTGTGAGAAAAAAATGACAAAAAAAATGTATTTCCAAACCATGAAGAATGCCATCACTTCTGTAACTGAGAAGCCAGAGGCCGTTCTCTGGTCCCTCCTGCCCGGTGCCACGGGGCAGATTGGCGAGGGCAGTTTTCCAACTCCCTGACAGCTTTCCAAGGCTTGCGGATTGCCCTTTTCCTTCTGGATGAGATTAGGTGTAGAGGCCTCACAGTTGTGTTCAAAAGTCACTTATTTCTCACAATTTCCACTGTAAGGCCCTGACAGGACATGACTCCTTTTGTGGTACAGCGCAGGACACCTTTATCTATTTCCAGTCCCTCTCAGGTCTAACCCCAGAGAGAGCTGGGCAGCAGCACCTCATCTCGCCTGTCCGGCTCCTTGGCAGGGCCTCGTAGGGCACCTCTCAGGTGTGCACCGCTTCCCCGAATCCCAAGGGCCCGCGGGAGGCGCAGCCCCGCGGAGNAAGGAGGGCTGAGGGGCTGGAGAGGGGGCGAGGGGCCGGGCGGCAGAGGGAGGTTTTGTTCCCTGGAGGCTGTGGGATTCCACCGCACAGAATGTGCGGTGCCATTTCGGGCCAGGGGGGACGGTCAGTTTCCGGTTACTCTTGGGGATGTTTCACGAAAATAGCGTCAAATCCCCTTCATGCATTTAGGAAAGAGCCTTCCAAGCACTTGAGATGGGCTCTCGTAACACGGCCGCTGTCGATGTCCAGCTTGTTAAGATACTGAAACAAATCTACAGAACTGCTGCTAGGCCTGTTTGCTGGAGCCAGAAAGCTTCCCTTCTGCTGGGCAGGTCTCCCAGAGGAATGACCCCAGAGAAGCAGTGTGGCCTTGCAGGGGAGAATTCTTGAGATGCTGCCCCTACTGCAGTAGTCTCTCATGGAAGCAGTTTATTTCTCAGCTATTAAAACTAATCTTTCTCCACTTTCCTTGATACTGTTCAGAAAGAACACTCTATTAATTGAGGAGGCTGGGCCAGATAACTTGTTGAGATCTTTTCTAGCCTCTTCTTTGGGGAGAATGAGGGAAGAGAGGCAAAATGTGTTGTTTTGCTGTCACCACACAACTTGTTTTTATTGTCAGAGCACTACAAAAAAATACAGGTGTGCTGCATTCTAGAAGCTAGCCAGCCTCTTAAACAGGCTTTCCTGTTTTTAAAAAGCATGCTTATAATTTCTAGTCAGGGTATGAAAGAAAACTTGCCTGTTTGTTTTGTTTTGTTTCCCCACTCTTCTGATGCAAATGTGTATTATTGCTGCATTGCTTTCTGTGGAAATTCAGTATCTAAGATAAATGTGATTTATACAAGCATTCCTAAACTGGGTAAAATGAAATGTGTCATCCATATCTGTAGTCTTAGTTAATTCAGCTGCAGGAATTTTCATTGCTGCTTTTGACTACAGCTTTGAAGTCTTGCTTTTAAGATGAGCGGTAGGAAAATCAAAGTATCAAACCAGAATTTTTTTCCTAGCTTTAGTTAAGTTGTTCAGACAGTAACCACTAAACAGTTGGTTTCTAGACCTGAGTGGGCTCAGACTTCGTATGTTGGAAAATTGTTACTTGACCATGTTAGAAGTGTTCAAAAAGTTACAGTGTAGTAAATTCTCAGATGATTTTTAGTTTTCTTCCTATGACACAAAGACCAATTAAAGTGAGGTGTGATACTGGGTCTAATAGCCTAGCTTCTCCTTTCCTGTTTCATACTGAAAATGGATAATGTACTTGTAATTCTTGCAGTCATGATTATTTCTTGAATATTTTTGCTGTAACAATTATTCCCTTGTAAACTTTCTTAGAGAAAAAAAATTCAGTATCATTTTTTATTGTGTTGGTTGTTTTTTCCAGTATTCTTTTTCTCTAAAAGAAGCTGAAATTCCTTTAAATCATAAAATCTCTCAGTTGACAAAAGAGATGGAAATGGGAAGAAGATACATTAAGATACAGGTGTTATAAATGAACATTTTCCAACTGATTGCTTACTCAAAGTGTGAGATTTTTCAATCACAGCATTACCTTAGCAGTTTTTGATGCTTCTGTAGTAGCTAAACTGAGTGGGAAGATGCAAAACTGTATAAATTTAACTAAAGTACCTATTAAAAACAGTCCTTTAAGTTTATGTAGATATGTAAGGAACTCCTGTGCCGACAACAGATTGATAAGGGGTATGCTGATGTTAATTAATTAAAAACCCATTGAATCAAGATGTTAGAAACCCCATTATTTCCATCACATGCCCATCTCCTTTCTCCAAATGTATACATAAACATACAGGGAAAAAATCTTCTTGAGAAGAAGCTAGGGTAGCTCAATTGGAAGGGAAAATGAGACAGGTGTCTGAGTCTGTCTTCATGCAAATTTTATCCAGCATATTCAATCATCTAAAAAAAAATTATGCATCAGACCTTTCTGCTTTTTCCGGCCTCATCAAATGCAATTAACAGGGAGTAGGTAGATTGTTCTTGCTTAACATCCATATATGAAACTGAATGCTAATGATTTCAGCTGCTTTTTTGAAGTGCGATGTTTCAAAATGTTACAGAAGCAAAAAAGTTTATTGGTAAATCCCTTCAGCCAGCACGACCTGTGCATCAACTGTCTTCTAAACAAGGTGAGTAGCATGGCTAAGGTGCAGTTCGCTTTACCAAAGTTTGGGTTATTTTTGGGGAAGTAACAGGGATGTGTGTCTTGTTTTGTTTTGTTTTTAAATTATTTTGTTAAACTACAGTGGATAAATATCTTGCTGTGTGTTGATCTTAGTACATCATCTCTGTGATAAAATCAGAATTTAAACTATATTAGGTTTATGCAGAACTCTTGGATACTGCTCTTCTAGCTTGGCATCTGAGATCTGGCTTCAGAAAGCTGGATCAGGCTTCTCTGTTAAATTTGGATTTCTTGGAGTAGTTGACTTCTATTGAAGGTATAAAATACACATAATTTAACAAATTGATTATATAGGTTTTATTGCAAGTACAGTACACTGCACTGCATTGTTCTTCTCTAGCTTTCATACAAGTTCAAAACAAAAAACCCAAAAAGCTTTTAAGAAAAAAGATCATGCAGTATTTATGTCAGGTGTGAATATTTTGGTTTTAATCTTAAATCCTTATCAATTAAAAACCTAGATATTGCAGTATTACAGTTGTTATTATTGTTAAGTTAGAAATTTCTGGTGGCCAGAGAATCATCAGCTGAGCTGATGTGGACTGAAGCTAAGTGACATCATAAATTTTTACTTTGTATAAAATTTGTGGAAGAAATGGAGAAGGGGTCCTGTGGTGATGTAGAGCTTTTAAGTTGTGAATAAATGCCCATATAATATCTGTGCAGCAAGGAATGTTCTTGGGACAAGCATCACAAAATAATACTGTGGAGCCTATTGAAGTTATTTTTTCTTAATGTTTTATGTTCACCAGCATCACCCATTGCATTAAACATTGGGACTGAATTACCCAGCAGCACTGAAGTATGTTTGCAGAGTAAGGTTAACTGGGTGAGTATTGGGTAAATATATATTTACTTATAAATTGGAGGTCAGCTGATCCATTATGTAACCAAATGAAAACTATTTCCAGCTAGGAGTGTCCTTGACTCTGAATGTTTTAAACCAGCAGTGTCAGAACTGTTGAAAAGAATGATGAGTTTCAGGAATGCCTTTCCCTGGTATGTGCATGCACTAATAGCTGAAAAATGCAGCTTAGGAATTTACAATTCTTATGAAAGTCTGTGTGGCATTTCTTTAGTCTTCACTGAATTTAAGTCAGCTCTTTTAAACTTAGAGTGCATGTATTCTGCCTTTGCTTATTATGTGTTAATAATAACATCAGGATTTTTTTGTTGCTAGCACCTGCACAAATTTGTTTGAGACAGCAAACATCATAAAACTTTATTGCTAGAAGTGCTTAGGTTTGGACATGGTGTGGATATGTCCTTCAGACTTGAAATTGGTTGTAGCTGTTTGCTGGAAAATGAAGTTTAGAGTCTTCTAACTGGAATGCTTCATGTTTCATAGCCTGAGTTTGATTTTCTGTTGATTCTGATTTGAATGTTTTTTCAGAGCATTGATAGATGGGTTGTTTTTTTTTTTAGAATAAATGCCTGCTCCTTAATTTTTGGGGTTTTTTTTTAACTTTAGAAGAGTTTTAGTAATCCTGTAGTCCTTCTTTATTGTATTAAGCTTCTGCAAGCTGTCTTTGACTTTAAAAAAAAATTTTTAAAAATGTCAAGGTCTTGGGAGCCTATCTTTGATCTGACATAGGGAAATTAACACTTACACTTGTCTCTTGAGCAGTAATTACTGAGGGGAACAAACTACTTTTAAATAAGCCTCTGGTCATCAGTGTTGTAATATTCAGTTTCATCAGTATTTAGCTACATGTAGCTGCATATTGCATTTGTTTGATATAGGTATAGCTGTATTTTTTATATTTTTTAAACTTTTTCTTTAACATGTTTTCTTTAAACAACTTTTTAATAATACTTTTGATCATGAGCTGTTTCATGGGTACCTCAAATACCATCTGAATAGTGCCCTATCCACCCTTTCTTGATGAGCAATTTTCAGTTCTTGCCCCCTTCCCATCTGACTCAGAGTGATGTTAAGATTCCTCAACCAAACCTGTAGAGCCCTTTCAGAGCTAAGACAAACTGTTGAGGATAAACTGCTTTCTGACTTTCCTAAACACTTTCTTCAAGGTTTTGGCAGCTGGAAAAAACTTGGCATTATACCGTGGATATTGAGTCTTGATGCTTATGCATCAAACCTTTTTGCTAATCCAAGAGAATCCAAGTCCATCCTTTGGTTTTAAGGAAAGTCCTTCCTGCTTTTATTATTCCTGAATGTAGCAGTTTGTGGCTGCATTCTAGGTGGGATAATAGGAAAGGAGGGGATAATTGTGTTCTTTCTAAAAACTAGCAATAGCACTGTAAAATTGTGTGTAAAAAATGTCTCTCAAATATGTTCACCTGTATTGTTTTACTGAACTATGCCTTTATTATATGTATTCAAGAGTAACATTCTACAGGTTCAAATTAAACTGTGCTACAACTGTTACTTTTAAGTAAGAAACGTATCCTTTTTTTAATACGCTAAAAGGAGATAAGCTTCATAACTTTCCTTCCTATTGTAGTCATCTGAAATGACTGAAGTGAAGATCTTAACTCAAACTGTGATGCTCTGTCAACCAAAACAACATGAATCAGGAGCAAAAAAAGGTAAAATATTGCATGGGGAACTGTGTCAGATTTGTATTTTCTGGATGGAGGACACCTGAACTTTGAAGTGATGTGGGCTGCATTTTATTTTTTCTGATCATTCAGTGCATTGAGTTTGCAGAGCAATATGATATTTTTCTGGTTTTCACATAACACTCTAGAGAAGATGTAAAAGTTGACCATAACTGAGGTGGAAAACTTCCACTGGTAGAATTGCTTGCATATAGGGATGTAACTGTCTTAAGGAAACCCAAACAAACCTAACAAAACAAACAAAAAAACCCAACCAACCCCTCGAAAAAACAGACCCCAAACATAAAAAAAATTCTTCACACACAATCCTGGGTTTGTATAGATGGCTTGTGTGTGTAGAAGTACAGATTTGAGTTGTGTCCCTTAGCTTGCTGCAGGGCTCAGTTGTGGCATACAGACTATTGAATGTAATCAAGTTAAGACCTCAGCATTTTGTCTTCCTTGTCCTGCTCTTACTGTGGTGGTTCTGAAATAATAGTATCTGGGTGGTTGGATATGAATTAATTTTTTTTATGATTAATCCTGGTTTATTTTTGTGTTAGTACTGTCCTTAAAGTTTGCTCCTTCTACTTTTTTCTCTGTAATGACTGCCACTGTACTCAGAGTAGTGGTAGTTTAACCAAGTCAAAATTTTAGTCCTTTTTTTTTTTCATTAGGGGATAATCTCAAATTTCAAATGAATTCTCACAGTACTTCTCTGCCCTGCTTCCTACCTAATTCTTCATTCTTAAACATGTCCCAGAAACTGCATCAGTGACGCAGGTTATTGAGACAATTTATTTTGTCTGTGTCTTCCTATAATAAGGCATCCATCTCTAATCTCCAATCCCTAAGTAATCTCTGAAGATGTGTTTTTTTCTGTTACTCTTAGTACTCAAAAATTGAAAGAATTATATTAAGTTTTATTGAGCCTTTCATATTTTTGTCAGTCTGAGGTTACCACCTCTCAGGTTCTTGAGCAGACATTTTGTCATGTGTTACTTACTTGAAAATAAGACTTTTATGTATCTCCTTGCAGGCTCAGGTTCATTTCTTCTGTTCTTTATCTGGATAAATATAATAGAGTTCTGTTCTTTGGATCTAGTTAGATGTCAGACATGTCAAGTTTTACCTGTTTGGTGGTGTCTTTCTGGTACTTTTTCATTGATTCTGCTTGTGGTGGGTAGAGATTGTTTTGTTCTACAAGATCTTAAATGGCTTCTCCTCAGATCCTGGTCTCTTGTGTAAGCCATCATTTTGGCTCTTTTTCAGTGGTTAATTGCTCTGTGATGCCTCCCTGAGTCTACTCCACAGTTCTCCACAATGTCAAACTTTTTCTCACATTTGTTTTCAAAGGGCTTTTGTTGGTTTGCTGATTGTTGTAATTTTTTCCTTCAGCGTAACACAACTTTAGAGGTCCAGGTATTCAGCTGCTGCTTATAAGTAAGTCTTTTGTTTTCTTCTTTTTTTTCCTTGCATGGTAAAAATTCTTCTAGAACTCTGTTTATGTTCAGCTGTACTTTAAGTTCTAGATAATATTTTCCATTTGATATCTCTTCAGTGGTACTGTGCTTTCAATTATCTGTCTCATCAGCTCTTAAGTGCAGCATGGGGTTCCCATGGGCCCACTTCTTCAGCTTTTCCAGGTGCCTCTGGATGGCATCCTGTGCTTCAGGTGTGTCAACTGCACCACTCAGCTTGGTGTCATCTGTAAATTTGCTGAGGGTGCAGTTGATCCCACTGTCTGTCATTGATAAAGATATTCGACAGTACTGGTCCAAATATGAAACCCTGAGGGACACGATTCATCACTCACTGACCTACATCCAGACATGACCACTACTCTTTGGATCATAGGATGGTTTGGGTTGTAGGGGATT
This sequence comes from Platysteira castanea, assembly GCA_013397175.1. Classification (NCBI taxonomy): domain Eukaryota; kingdom Metazoa; phylum Chordata; class Aves; order Passeriformes; genus Platysteira; species Platysteira castanea. Next base: position 133,175 of record VYXC01012508.1, on the reverse strand, counting down.
AAAAGGTCATCAAGTTCTAACCCCCTGCCATGGGCAGGGACACCTGCCACTAGACCATGTTACTCAAAGCCCCTCCCAGCATGATGATGATCACTCCCAGGGATGGGGCATCCAAACTTCTCTGTGCTGCCTTTTCCAGTGCCTCAGCATCTGCACAGTAAAGAATTTCTTCCTCATATTTAACGTAAACCTCCTGTCCCTCAGCTTAAGGCCATTCCCCCTTTTCTTATCACTACATGCCTCTGAAAAGTCCCTCGCTAGCCTTCTTGTAGGCCACTATTGAGTAATGGAAGGTTACCCCAAAGTCTCGCAAGAGCCTTCTCTTCTCCAGGCTGAACAACCCCAACTATCTAAGCCTGTCTTCATAGGAGTGGTGTTCCAACCCTGTGATCAACTTAGGGACTCTCCTCTGGACTTGTTCCAACATGGGATCAGATGCAACTGTCCAACCAGTTCCTCATCCAGTGAACAGTCCCCGCGTCTAATCCACGTCTCTCCAGTTTAGAGAGAATGATGTTGTGGGGGCCCGTGTCAAAGGCCTTACAGAAGTCATCATCTTCATAGGTTTTTAATCAAGGGGAGGAAAAAACAAGCCATAAGTTTTCAGGTATGCTCGTATTCTTTAAATTGTTCTTTTCAAAGTTACCCACAAGCCCTGCCATAGGTTCACCGGTTACTGCAGTCATTTGTGTTCAAAGGCAGGAAAAAATTTGTGTCATAGTTGACATCAGCTTCTTTCTTGTCAGCATCCCAGTCTGAGAAACAAAAACTGTTGTTCATCAGGTGACAGTGTAGCAATCTTGCAGGAAGCCCATCATTCCTAAAGGAATAAACTTCTTTGTCATCAAACCAGAGATGAAGTTTGTTCCTTCTTTGACTAATTCCTTTCCTCTTGTTTTGGCTCATTTGAGAATATTAGCTTAAAATACAGACATTGCTAGACATACTGTATCCAAAGCTATGCCACAGTAGAGATAGTGCTGTAAACTCAAATGAGAAACCTACATGTTCTGTTGGTTCAGCCTAACCCCTATAATATATTTTAGTATGTTTGCCATTCTACATTCAGCAGATCTTGTAATTACTTTTAGGTGTTGAAAGACATTTAACTTATTAGCTCCAAGAAAAGAGACACTCTGTTTTTGTTATCTTTCCCTTAGAAATATGTTCCACTTTGGAGTGAGTTGTAAACAGATTTTCTTGTGCGTTTCAAGACCAGTTTGTGGTGTTTCTGTTTATTAGAACAAGATATGGGAGTCTGTCTGGTGTAAGATTAGATTCACTTCTTTTCTGTTGATTTACTGTGTCGTTTGATACAGTTAAAGTGAAATGCTCTCTAATTTACTTCAAATTTTCCTGATGCAAGGTAAGTCTTAAATTGCTCCTGTTTTTAAAACTGATTTTTATATTCCACATGTAGCATTTCTACCATTCTATTAGTAACCAAATAATTTTCTGAATTCCCAATCTTAATCCCTTTAAAAAGAATGTTGAACATAGTGATTTTGTATATTCACAGAAAGGATCCAATATAGCAGAGATTTCCTTCTGAAGCTTTCAAATGTTTCTCTCTCTCAGAAGAAGCCAGAGTTTCTTCCTGATCATCCAATTGTACTTGAAAAGCCAGTAAGTACATTTTTTTGTACTAATTGAAGTTATAAAATCATCCATGGAGGTTTTGATAAGCCATTTGACAGAAAATATTTTCCTTCAAACTAGCCTGCCAACTTGGTAAAATCTTCAAAGAACAGATTGTACAGTTAGCACAACTTTCATATGTAACTTCTCCACTTGGTATTTGACATCTTACCCTGGTTAGTACCACATAAAGGGAAAAGGGTTTTAATTTGTTTTCAGGAAAAAGATCAGATATGTTTCCATGTTTTCAAAATAAAAGAGAACAATCTTGATACACTTCCAGCTTGGTAAAAGTCTTAATCCAGTGTTTTAGTTGTCCATGCATCAGTGTCCACTACAAAACCATTAATGAGTTCAATGCAGTTTGTATTATCATTATCTTTGGTTTTGGGGAGAAATTAGTAGAAATGAATGATGAACGTGAAGGATATCCATGTGTGCTATCCTAATGTTTGTGATGGAATAATCCTCAAATATTTCATGTGCTAGGAGAAAACATCTAGTGGATCACATTCCAGACTCAAAGTGTGGGAAAATCTTCCATGTAAACATTATCATATCAAGTTAGGCTACATACTAGGTTGCTTTTGAGACCATTGGGATGTAGTTCTGCTAGAAATAAGATTCCTATTACGGAAAAGTATGTCCACATGGTTACTGTGTTGGCCACATTTGGAGGCATATTTAAGCTTTTAAAATTTCTGTCCTTCGAAGAAACAAAAATTAAGTAATAGATGACCATAATCAGCTTTCCCCGATCTTACTTTTTATGTCTTTCTATTTGGCCTCAAGATGAAAACTTTGTTTGAAAACCTGCTTTCAGATTCGGAAGTTTCGGCTCTTTAATTTCCTAACTTACCCCCCTCTCCCACCACCTGTGTTTCCAAGGGGGGAGATTTTGATGATCTGTATGCTTTCACATGTTTACACTCCTAGTTAAAAGGGGGGTCCCTGCAGAAATCAGTGAGATCACCTAATTCAGACAAAATTCCAGTGTGTTGACTGATCATATCATCCATTCTTCTGCACAGAAACCAGAGGGATTGATGAGATGCATACGTAAATTAAATGAATGATGCTTAAAAGTGGCAGAAGGTGGCCTGCAATTAAATTTCTAATGACGAACAGACAATCCTACAGTGTCAGTGAGCTTGTATTTTGGAGCAGGTGGTTTTCAACAGTTTGCCACTGAACTGAGTATTCAGACAGTTCATGCCTATCTTAAGACTTCCCTAGTTCTGAATTTTTGAAGCCACTGCTGAAGTATGTGCCCTTTATGAATAAAAGTTTTATTTTCAGGTGAAGAAAACTTCCTAGAGGGGCTTATACAAGGGAGATGCAGTTGTTACAGTTGGTGGACTGTGGACTGCATTTGTCCCGAAGGAAACTGGGGGTTTTTTGAGATGTAGGGATCAGGGTTGCCAATACATAGCTCAGCATTTGAACAGATGTTACTGTGTTGACACAGTCTTCTAGGAAAATTTTAGATTAAGTCTCTGTGATTAATGAAAATAGAACTGTTTGCCATAAACCCCCCAACAAATTGTGAAATGTACATGGAGTAGAAAAGTTACAAGCAGACCCAAATGAAAACTTTAGGTGCTCTAACTGAAGTAATTTGACGATTGGTTTCTCTTACAGGTAAAGAACAAACCTTTCATGGACATCTGCAAGAAGTGACATGTTGTTTGGAAGATCAGAAATCCATCAATGAGAGAGCTACATTTGATGTAGGTCTTCAAGATTTTTGAAGGTACTTGGGTGCCTGCAGATGGAAGTACGACCCTGTGAAACCTATGGAAATGCCTGTTTCTTCCTGTAATTGCCTGAATGCTTTAAGAGACAAATCTTTAATTTGTAATGCCTGAAATGGTAATATGATTAAAGTGAAAATAAATAAATTTTACATATTGGTGTGGCAGAATTTTTGTCACTGAATTGCTTGTGTAATGTAGCCATGGATTTTGCCTGACCGTAAATTCTAAAACAATACTTGATGGGGACTCTTTGCTTTTTCCCAACTTCCTTCTTTAGAAGTAAAGATGGAACAACAAATACTGGCTGTGTCAAATCTCAGATGTCTTAGGGTATCTACTCCTCTAGTTTTTGTGGGGTTTTTTTGGCAAAACTTTACTTGTTTCTTCTTAATCTGAAATCTTCCTCTTGACACAAGGTATTCCTTAATGTTTTGTGGATACACACACCTTCTTTCAAGGTATGAAGTCTCTTGTTAGTAATAGTTCCAGTAACACAAGATCTTTTCTTATCATGGATCAGAACAGGACACCTGCCTATGCACTGCATTCTGTAAAGTTCTTCGTAAATAATTGTCCAGTGTTCTTGACTTTGAAAAGTGAAAGTAATGGGAAAAACTGAGGAACAAACAGATGTTAATCATATGTCTTACACTGTAAATGGCTGTACCAGTGCATAGTTAATTCTCTCTTCTTCCCTTAAATGAGTATGGTATCCAATAGGGAAGTGGAAAGCAGTAGTTCAAGTATTTCCTGCAAACATCTGTCAGTTGACAGGTGTCAATAAGAATTATTTTGTATGCATATAATTAGCTTCTAAATGTGTATTTAGACCTATAATAATATAATTTGGGTATTGCAGGTGATTTTTTACCCTCTGTCACAAATGATAATGAAAGCTAAATGGGAATGTGCTAAATGACAGTTGCAATAATGCAATTATCTGTCAAGTTGCATTTGATAGGCTCTAGATTTCTTTTCCTGAATGATGCAAATAAAGCTTTTTGTTGGCTAGTTTTTAATCAGTGGGAGTTTCTTAGAGTGGGTCATATGGATCTTTTTTCCCAGTATCCCAGTGTCCAAGACAGTTTTCTGTGTGTAGCTCTCAAAACTCCTGAGTGAAACTTCTCAAATTTCTTTTTGTGTATGATTTGTCAAAGTATTTATTTACTAGTAAATATACAAAGGTGAGTAACTCTTATAAGGACATATGACCTACTACAACTTTTTTCACCCTTCCAGCACCTAATTGACATGAAGTTAAATAAAGCCGGTTATTTTAAGAATAATTTTAATACTTTTTTTTTCCAGTGAAAAGGAAAAATGTTGCAAACTTTAGTTAGTGTGTCATTTTTCATTTAAGGATTTTCCCTGAATCTGTGTCACATGTCACTGTATTTCCTTTGTTGGTAGGTCAGTAGTGACAAAAAACCCATGCTATACACTAGACTGACATCTTGGCATAGGACAAACAGCCAGTTGTTCAGGAGTATGAGTACTTTGATGTTTACTTTAATATTTACTTTGATAAGAAATCTTTAAACTTAAACTGAGCTCATTTGTGAGGGTAATTTCAGTGTCCTTTTAAAAATGGACATATTGGTAGCTGGATTGTGTCAATACAGAAAAGCCTTGGATTTCAGTATTAAAAGCATTCACTTTCACTGAGTTACTGTGAGAGGTATAAAGATGAAATTTGTCTCTAACATGGGCACATAAATTGAGATGTGCGTGTATCCCTCTCTGACATCCACATTTCTGTGGAGAACCGAGGCCTCATGAACTATTTTGGCAAAGGGCTTGATTCAGTTGCTTAAAGGTAGGCATCTGGTGTCATCTGGGACTCATCTGGAATTCCAGTCCATATGCTTCATGGGCCTAGCATAAATGACAGACAAACTACAGGTAACACATGTCATCCTCAGCTGGGAGCTGGAGATGAGTTGGTGTCCTCTACAGTATCTCACATGTACTAGATGCCTTTGTTGAGGCAACTTACTTGCCTCAGAACTCTACTGATAAAATAAGAGCTGAATTGTCTTGGTCGCATGCAGGAACCTAAATGTGACGCCTTTCTTAATCTTGAGCTCAGACCTTGTCATGATTTTCTGGAGTACAGGACCTTACTGCAATGAAGGCTGCTTGCTTGTAGTCTAAATTCCCCCCTTTCAATTGCATATGGTAATTTTTTTGTTGAGAAGAAATAAAACTAGACAAGAAGGTATTTTATTGAACATGACTTTTAAGTTACTTTCTGGGTACTGTTTGTGGTCATGTAGCATGTAGAGCTTGTCAGCTTGCTATGGAGGTGTGAGGTTACAGTGGTTGCTTGCCCATTCTTGGGCTGGAGGACACACCTCAGATCCAGGGGACACCACCATGACTTGTTAGGGACTCAAGTATTGCTACTTCCAGGATTTACAGAATCATAGAATATGCTGAGTTAGAAGGGACCCACAAGGATCATCACAGTCCAACTCCTGGTCCTACACAGGATACGCTAAGGCTCTCACCATGTGCTTGAGAACATTGTCCAAATGCTGCTTGAACTCTGTCAGGCTGGTGCTGTGACCACTTCCCTGTTCCAGTGTTCACCTGCTCTCCGGGTGAAGAACCTTTTCTTAATGCCTATCCTCAATGTCCCCTCATACAGCTTGATGACATTCCCTTGGGTCCTGTCGCTGGTCACCAGAGAGAAGAGATCAGTGTCTGCCCCTCCTCTTCCCCTCATGAAGAAGTTGCAGACTGCAATGAGGTCTCCCCTCAGTCTCCTCCAGGCTGAACAGACCAAGTGACCTCAGCCACTTCTCGTATGGCTTCCCCTGTGAGCCCTTCATCATCCTCATGGCCTTCCTTTGGGACACTCTCTAATAGCTTTATATCTCTTTTTTATTGTGCCCAAAACTGCACACAATACTTGAGGTGAGGCCGCCCCAGTGCAGAGCAGAGTGGGACAATCCCCTCCCTTGCTTGGCTGGTGATGCTGTGCCTGATGATCCCAGGACAGGGTTGGCAGCCTCCTGGCTGCCTCGGCACTGCCAATTCACTCACCTTGCCATCAATCAGGACCCCAGGCCCCTGGATGTGAGGGCAGTCTGGCTGCAACATCTGTCACCCCACTGATGGCCAGGTTGACTGAGCTGACCTGGCTGGCTAGGTGGGTGTCCTCTTCCTCCCTCAATGCTCCGTGCACATCCCTACCAGAGCTGCATACTGGTTGAAGAGGGTGATATCCCTCATGGAGGTGGTGTTATTCATTGGTCAAGGGTATACAGTAGCCCTGCTCCCCTCCTAGAACCTCCAAACAAGCTCAAGGTTAATGGCTATTTATGCTGTAACAGCAGTTTCTCTAATGACTTTGCAGGAACTTGTCAGAGATGTGGAGAAAGTATTTTCTGAGAGGTCAGGACATGGAAGTTGTGAAATGTCAAGTCTGGGGATCTATAGTGACAGCAGATAGGCAGATATATTTCCTCTTGTGAGGGTAAGGGCTAGAGTCTGTTAAGAGAAGATAGTGCTGCCTTGTCTTGTTTTGAGCAGAAAATATCCTGGGGGAAGTTCTGTATTAGTACAAAGAGTTGTCCCTATGTTTATTCTTTTAATTAATGACTTACAGCTTCTCTGCAGACGTGTGAAAATGTGTGTTCAGGTTCATACTACTTTCTTTTGCAAAAGGAGACCACAGCAGAATTAAGTAATAGCTGTTTATTTATGCAATAATAAAATTTTTCACAAATGTTTAGTCATACATTCAAGACATACTTTTCTGTGACAGTTTGGACTGTATAAACAAAATAAATAGTTTATCATAGTTGTCTTATTTCAGTTTTTAGAATGTATCATTTCACTGAACTGCTCACAAGAAGAGAAGGTAATGAATACAGTTTTCCAGATTTTAGAATGGGTAGAGTGGAAAAGATCCCATCCGTAATAACAAACATTATCACATCATTCACCTGTGCACTGCAAAATGAATGTTAGTGTAATGAAAGACAATACAACATTAACATTACTTGGAACCACTGCTTCTAGTTGTTATTGAGGACCCACCACGATGCTGAAAGAGAGCAGAGTTTATTTATTTGTTAACAGAAAGGACATTTTGTTTTTGACCTCTGGTAAAAATCCTAAATAAAATATAGATAAAGAAACATTCATTTATATATGCAGCTAATACTGGTGAGAAAAAATACTCAGAATACTGGGAGAGCTGAGTATAAGTTGTGGAAATGTGGCTTTATCACAAGAATTATATCTCCTTTTGATAAGATCCACAGAAGCATTAACATGTCATAGGTGTAACTGCATAGAATTAAACACCCAGATCCCCAAGAGCAAACCACATAAATCCTCAGTCCTGTGCTGCTGTGTCAGTTTTTAAGATGAGCACTATTTTCCCTGGGTGGTTGTGTTACCTTTAATGACTTGCTTTCCTGGTGACACTATTCAAATCTGGTGGGGTTTTAACACAACTCTAGAAATTAACAGCGCTTTGTCCTCAAAAGTAAGAGAATTGATGGACTTGTAAAATGTCATTCCCATAAAAAGTTCTGTGATCACCAGATTATACACAGTGCTGGGGTGAAACCAATTTGTGTTTCTTCCCCAGAATCTCTAGCCTTTGGCCTTTTGAAATGGAATCTTATGCAGAGGAACCACAAGATTTATGGAGAGAGATGGGAAGGAAGGAAAGAAATTGCCACTCTATCTGAGATGCCAAGGGCCCTTAGCAGATGGGTGTTCTAGGCTCCATAGGATTCACACCACACAAATTCATTAACAAAACTTGTTTCTTGTGTATGTATCCATAAATGCTGCCATTAATGCTATTTTAAAGAATATTATTATTCATTAAGAAAAATGATGAGAAAACACTCAAGAGTCTTACCTGAATTCAGGCTATGAGCCTAGTAGTCTCTGAAACATCAGTGGATTAATGATTTTCAGCCCCCCAAAGTGCAAATTTAACTATTTATTTCATGGGTTATAGTGTTATATGTGTCCAATGGTTTCCCCTTAGCTTATGTTTTCTTCCCTCAAAGGTTCTCTAGAGTTCTCAAGTCCAGATCTTGTGTAAAAATGAGATATTCACTGAGGGTGAACTGAGTGATTCATTGCCACCCTGGTAGATTGGCTGAAGCAACTGGGTGAGTTAACAGGTATATGAGTGGTTATAGCAGGTTGTGGCTCCTATTAACTGATGGTAAATTAATTTTCTTTAGGATAATACTGGATCAAACAGTCTTAAAAAATTGTCTTCCTGAATCATTCTTGGCCACATAAGTGTATCCTTATTAATTTTAATTAATTGGTAAACACTTAACTTTGATTGAATCAGATTCAGATTACAATATGAAATTGATTCAGTTCTTAGCTACCCAGATGTGTTGAAGAAGTTTGGAAGTTTCTCAGCTAAAGTAAATTTGTTCTTAGAATAGAGCCTATCTGTGTTCTAATTGCAGGTTTGGGGTTTTTTTTTCTTCTGATTTTACAGTGATGTCACTTTACAGTGTCTAAAATTCTTTTGTAAAGTGTACTGGTAGGATTGCAGCCATCATTTTTTACTTCAAGAACATTTACTGTCTTTCAAACACAAATATGATTTGTATAGATCAGTTGTGGGAAGCTCTTTCTATGAAACAGAGTTCAAATCACTGCACAGATTTCTAAATTACAGGTAATGTATAAAATTGTACAAAGAGCTGTGAATGCATTAATTCCCATTGGTCCCCCCACCCCAGCAAGGAGTGCACAGTGAGAAATGCTGTTTCTATGGCAACTGTCTGCCAGAGAGAGTGTTGCAGACTGAAATCCTTCTTAGCAGGCAGAGTAAATGCTTTAATGAATACTTGGAATCCAATTTCAGACACTTCCATATTTAGGCATTTAAAAATTATGTTTACATTTTATTTTATGTTAATTGCACTTTACCCACAAGAAAACTAACCTGGAACACTGCTGGATCAGGTGCAGTCTCTTGGACACAAAGAATTTTGGGAAAAGGCTTCATTTTTTCCTACCGTCAAGTTTGTCTTAAATCCAGCAATATCCCAGTAAGATACAAGATTTACAGAGATTCTTGGTTCATTAACTGCAATCTCCCAATTCTGCAGGAATCCCTGGCACGTAATTTTGTGTCCAGATCAGGCTCATGAGGTCTGGAGATGTCTTGGCTGGTTTCTTTTAAGGAGAAACCCCAGGTACAGGACTACATTTATTTTCCTACTCAGTGGGGTTATATTATTTTAAATTTAGTCTGTACTCAGACATACAGGAAATTAGGGCTTCCTTGTAATAGATTTGTGTTCCCTGAAATAATTAAAAAAAACCTGTTGTCCTCTCTCTGTAAATATGGGACTGATTGCTTTCTTTGCTTCATCCTGCACCTGGCACTGTGTCTTTTAACTCTTATTTCTTGGAGAAAGATGTTACATGGTTTGTACTAGGAATAATAATTTGGAATCTTTACCAACTTGCTTTTTTTAACGTAGCAGGAAGTATGTACAAGAAGTTGGTTAGTAAATATCAATTATTAGTAATTAAGGCTCCCTTCAGTCAGTGTAAGTACGAGTAAGTTGAAGTCTTAATCAGAAAGCATTTTTTCCTTTAAAAGCTTAAACAGGGTCTATTTTACCATTCACAAATAGTATTGTTTATTCTAGATATTTTATTAAATAGTGTGTTAGTGTAACTTCACAGTATGTAAAATAAAGCACTGTGGGTCTTTTTCTGGCTGATGAATTTTATATTTCTGTAGTTAAAATAAAAGCATTTGGAGTCCCTTTCTCTTCTATACCAAAGAAGATCTGACTAAGGGTGATATTATGCAATGGTCTTGCATATGGAACACACTAATATAATAAAACTGTTCCTATGGAACAAACAAAATAATGTGCAAAGTTGATATTTACCAGGGACTAGCATTGTTGTGATGAGCTCTGGAGTTTCCAAGAAATCCACATTACTTCTTTGGAATGCCTTGCTGTAATTCATTTGAAGGTGGCCAAATAATTGTAAAAATAAAAATATAACAGGTTTTTCAAAGGGGCTCAACTTTTTAAATGAGCATTAGAAATTTTACAATTAATGCTGCAACAGAGATTTTGTGCTTCTAAACTTATGGTGATAGTGGGAGAGGAGACCAGATCAGCTATGAAGTTCTTGCATGTTATATTAAACACAGTTTTCTCCTGTGCAGCTCGCTGTCACTCTGATGCTCATCCCGTGGTTGTGACCCAGTACAGTGCTGACGTGTGTAACCAGTGTTCTTGAGTCTTTGTGATGGGAAACCCAGCAAAACTGGGGATTTGTTTGAAAGGAAAGCAACAAAGCTTCAAGAGACTTCTCCATCTCCCTAAGAACGGGTTCTGTCTACAGATTTAGGATCATAGGATTGGTTTGTCTGAGGTTTTATTAACTAAATGTAGATAATCTTTTTGTCTCAATTTCTTAGTCATTTGCCTGCCAGAGGCTAGAATTCAGCTGGTAGGATGTTTAATCACTATAACTTCTATTTCGGGCCCAAAAGAGACACTGGGAGTCTGTCAGATGAGTTCTTGTGATGTGGATTGGGAAGTTCTGGGAGAGCTCCCCACAAGTACTTGCATGCTGATGGGTGCTGCGGGATGGCACATCTTCTGTTTCAATAATGGGGTCTTTTTGTTTCTTCTTTATCGTGAAACTCTGTTAATATTGCTGTCTTCCTGGTTTTCTGTCTGCGATGAACTAACATGCATCTGATGTTATATCTTTATGTTCTCACTTTCAGACTTTTTCTGTTTTGAATCACCTTTTCTTTTCTGGCATTTTTATTTATGTTTCAGTATATTCAAGTCTTTAGCAACTGCAGTATTGTTCTGATGTATTAATTGTGATCTATTTAGCAAAAGATCAGTTAGCAGTATTTAAAGTAATTTGTACTCAGTCTTTCTACACAATTGATTTCTAACCTTCAAACTTTATGTATTACCAAAAAAAAAAAAAAAAGCCAACAAAACCCTGACACTTACCTATTCCAGGCACTGCTGTTTTCCCAGAACTCATAAACAATGAAGCGGAAATAACTTGGAAGCTTCTGTATGGACACACTAAAAATTTCACAATAGAACTAGTTTAATGACACACAATAAAGTTATTGGACATATATATTTTATTCCTAACTGCTTATGAGTAGGAACAAATGCAGTGATTTTTGAAAAAAACCCCCACAATACCAAACAACAAAACCAAACCCAAAAAACAACCCAATTAATAAACTTAACAAAGAAGTGATCATAATGATCATATACTGCAAATTATATGAGCTTTTAAAAATAAAAATCCTTGTATATTTATTTTTATTAATTAGTATTTTATAATACACTTACAACGAAACTAATTTTTTATATTGCTCCAGTAGTGTCATTTATCTAAAGAAATGCTCAGCAGAAAATTAATCAAACAGCTGTTCGGGGAAGATCAGCTAATAAGCAGAAGTTATCCTTTTGTATGAGAGATGCACCAAAGTGTCCTAGTTTTTAAGAGCTTTGAAAGCAAATGGAGTAAATGAAGTATATCTATACAATGGAGTATAAAGCCAGATGGGCTGGTATCTGCTGCAGATACACTTTTAAAATAATATTTTGGGTACTAGTTACTTGTTCTTAAGTTATTCAAGTAACAGTTTCTCAAGGGTGAAAAATGACCCACAGAATATCTCTCGATCTTCTACACAGAATCATCCTGCTTATTATCCTGAGCATAAAAGCTTTATAACATGTAGAGCACTTGGGTACTCAAATTGGTGTTTAGACAAATAGCACAGAAAGAATATATACAGATTTCTCCATGTGTCCAAGTGTGAGATTGTTGATCTCACTAAGGATGTGCTTGAAAACTGGTCTTAACTTATGCTTCAAAACGTAGTCAGCAATGTTTTATGATTTATTGGTTTTCTCCTGCTGCATGTGAAAGTGCGTGGTGAAATAGCAAAAATATCAAAAGCAGTTGGAATAAACAAGTCGCTGTAAACTATAGCTACAGCAAACCCCATCCTTTAGGTGGCATTGCAGACTTACCAAATGCCTGTAAACTTGGGAGAGAAAGGAACTTTCTTCCACCATTTGTTAAGTTGCATTCTGAAATCATGTAACCTCTCTTCCCTGACAAGTCTGCAGTCACTACAATGTTTTGCTGATGTTCATTTCTGGGAGGCGGCCAGGAGGGCTTCTCATTGGGTTTTTCATCCATCTCTTGGCCAACAAGAGAATTTTATTTTCCTCATAAGTCTGCCTTTACAACTGAACGACTGCAGAAAGATCACACTTCTTCCAGCCTAATTTTTCTGGTCTATGTGAACACTACTGATAAAATCCTAAATGTGACAATCTCATAGCAACAAGACTCATAAATTAGGGGTGTGGTAGGCAGTCTTTGAAGCCCTTGAATATACGGGAAGATGCTGTATTGTGTACACATTACAAAAATATCTTTTTCTTAATGGTCTGTAGTATGTAGGATAGTAGCTCTCTCCACTATGTTAAATTCAGAAATTAAGTACAGTGGTAAGCCACTAAAATTTACTCTTAACCCAGCTCTAATGTTTTATTTAATCCTAAAAGAAGCTAAGCAGAAACACAGTTTCATTGACAATTTTACTTTTTAATTTTTCCAATTCTTTTTTATGAATTAACATTTTAAAATGACAGCCTAAAGGGAAGATTCTGAAAGCTTCCAAGCAGAGAACTGGCAAATATCTTTGGGATAGCCTGCACTGTCATTTTTTTATAGTACCTAAAATATGCACATTCTGACATCACTTTCTAGTTCTAGTTGTCTTTGGGTTATATGTGTCTTACATACACATATAACCCACCAAGACAGGTGTTATAGGTTCTCTCTTCATAAATAATCCAAGTTATTACAGAAAAAAGACTGCATTTCTTCCTTCAGCCCAGGGACAATAACATTGTACTTACTGCAAGCAGCCCCCTTGAGCAGAAGCAGATTCCATGAACTGCTTCAGAGCAAGACGGAATTCCTGCACTTTTTCTTCTACCGCAGACATTTGATGCTGAACGATCATTATGTGCTGATACAAAACCATTCCAATATTACTGCCATATCTTCCTCTGAATTCCGTGTACTTTAAACTCAGAATAAGTCTATAATGAAACAATACAAACCACAGTCATCAAAGAAAACCTACAAAAGTTCCCTTGAAGTTTGCAGTCCCTGTTTTAGTGATCTGAAGTGGAGAATTAGAAATGCTCAAGCATGGCTTTTATGTCTAGGCATGAGTGTCCACTTCAGAGCAGGAGAGTTGTCCTAATTCTGGATGAGAGTCTTTTCAGAAGAGACCAAAGCAAAGGCTGACCTTTGAGGTGTTCAGGAATAAAGTCAGTGAATTTCCGTGGATGAATCTGTATGCCAGCAGGTGTGAGGTTTGGAATGAGAGCATATCCCCCCAGTCTGCACTGGATGCATTGTTGCTTTCATCGAGGTGCTTTCATAGTTTTTTAGCTTTTGGATCCCTGACTCTGACCTGAGTGAGAGGTGCAAGACAGCCCATGTTAAGTGATGAAGAGAGAGGGGGTTTTCCCTCCACAGTTCTGCAGGAAAATGAACAGTCTTTATAAACAGGACTATGGAGACAGCCAGCAGTACAGAAGACCTATTTATCCTGAATTAATAGAATTATCATTTAGCTGTTTCAAATAGTTTATTTATTGATTCATCTACTGAAGATTGTCAACTTCATTAATGGAATATTTAAAGGAACACTATGTGCTTCTCAATGAGTACAACTTAATTTCTTGTACAGCTTTTTGATTCGTTTCTGTTTTGATCATGAATACTGTTATATCATGCATTATAAGCAGTCTGTGGAGCAATAATGCATAATCTCATTAAAAAAACATCTAATGCAACTCCTGTGATGAAATAATTTCTTCATGTGTATTTGATTTGCATTTTGTTAGGTTCAAAGCCCTGAATTTAGGAATGCTAGTGTATCAATCTTGGGACATAAATTTGTTTAACAGTAAGTTTATTTCTGGTCACAGTTTTTATTTTGTAGGTTGTAATGTTGATTACTGCTTAGCACTAGATACTCTTCCATTTTTCCTCATAAGACTTCCTATGGCGTTTTTTAGAGGGAAGGAGGCTGTACAACAATGGTTTACAGCATGCATGCAGCATTTGGAGCAGAGAAGCTACCACCCATAAACATTGCTGCCAAATTTGATAAATCTTATTAATGACACATTTTTCTCCGTATGTGTCTTAAGGTTTTGGTTCACTCTATCCTTTGAAAACAACGCAAAAAATTAATATAAAAGTTTTTCCCACATATTCTAAGTTTTGTTCTGTTACCTTTTGCTCAGTGTATTCTGCTAACTCTGATCACTGGAAAAAGTGAGGATAAAGATTTTTAAAATTATTTTTTAACAGAAGAGACCAGGTGTGGTCTCAATGCTTGGTGTTTTAAAATCAAATGTCAAAATCATTATCTTGAAAAGTACTTACAGATCTTTCATTTTCTTCTGAAACTTCCTCTTCAAGTGGCTCAAGCTTTAGATCCTTTGAGGCAATTGAAAAGAAAACAGAAATTTTAAGAGTCAATACTACAGCTGTATTCTACTCTTACATTTTTAACAAACTATTCCAATAACTAGATCTGTTCTATCTCAAGAAGTTAAATCCCTTCTTTATTAGTTCTAAGTCAAACACAAGTGTTGTTTACAAGGTCTTGCATGCCTCAGTGGTTTATTCCAGCCCAGGCTGTCTTGTAAAGTTTTATTTATAGTGCTTGGCAGGCGATTTTTCATTTTAACAAATCTGCTTGTTCCCAAATGTATGTTGGACTTAATAGAGAAAAGACAGACATCCTCTCAAATTGTCACATGGACTGTGGAGATGAGCAAGAATGCTAATTTGAAATGAACTATCAGCTACTATTGTGCAATCATAAAACTTTACACAGAATAAACTTCCCTACATGGAATCTATGGTTGCAGGGGACTGTTTTCTAGCACTGAAAGAGGTGTGTGTGATGGTCCAAGTCAGGTTTCTGCCCTTGCTGTGAGGACAGGCTGAGCAGTGGCAAAGAGATGTCTGTGAGTACACCTGGTACACAGACTGGATGTGCACTCCAGGAATCAATGATTCAAGCAAACATGAACCAGTAGAGCACAAAAAGTCATTCTTTACTCGCCAGGCATATGCAGTACCTCTTAACCCAGTGTCATTATGATATTCTGAAAAATATCCATATGCCTGAAAAAAAAAGCAGACTGATTTGCAATAAGCAGCTGGAGCAAAACACACTCTTTGTTAGTGGTGCTTTGCTTCTCAATGAACACAGTTCTTGTGCAGCAAAGATAAAAAATTTCTTCCACTCCCAGCATGGGTAAGGATTGATTAACCTCAGACAGCAGCTGCTCTGCCAGCACAGATGCTGTACTTGCTGAAAAGACAACAAGAAGTGTGCAGGTAGAATTCAAATGAACAGAGGACCTCCACCAGCAGCATGTGGCAGAGCAAGGCAGGAGTGAAGTATTCAGAAACTGCTGTGTAGGGAAAGGCAGCCAGCTTTATTGTCAACGCAGAAACTTCAGATAAAAAAAAGGAGGGAAAAATGTGTATTCCTGTAGCTCTAAACTTTCCCTGCCATTTTTTTCTTGGGAAACATATGGAAAAAGAGAGGAAAGTAACGACTCAAGTTGTACTGCAAAGTTTCTCTAAAGGTAGCAAGAAAATAATTCTTTTCTTTGCCAGTATACGTAAACTTAGAACTGAGTGAAAACAGACAAATTACAGGACTGATTCATGGTCAAATTCCCCTTTGACAGAACACAGCAGAAGACTTAGACAACACTAAATCTACCCTTCACCAGGCAGTTTTCCAGCAGGAACACTGACTCATAACTTGCTAGCCCCCTCTAGGAGTTAAAAATAATCTCTAGTAGTTCTTCAGTAATGTTCTGTCATCAGGCAGAGCGTGGCTGCACAGATGGGGTGAGGGCACAGCCAGCCCGTGTGACCTCGGAGCATGTGAGCACTGGCACATGGTCCCCACCTGGGAGCAAAGAGGGCTCGTGCACTGGCTGGCTCGGCTTCTGAGCCCAAAGGAAGTAGCCCAGTGTGCAGAGCAGAGGTCCTGCCAGCCCAGTGCCATGCAGCTTGGAAACAAAAACTGATGAAGCTCAGAGCTGGGGCTTTAAAATACCTCTGCAATCCTACCCTCACCTCAGCTGAGAAGTGGTGGCTTCTGAAATTGTCTTTTAGCATGATTGTGCAATCCTTTCTAATCTGTTTCAGGGCAAAGTCAAAAAGAGGGGCTTTTAGCAGATGCTGGCAGGCAGCTGGTGTGTAATGCTTCTCACAGTCAGATGTGGCTGTGAGATACAAAATCAAGCAGATGCAAAGTTAGGCAAAGGTGCATATAGACAGGTTGTCTACTGGAAAAATTAGACTTATCTAATTGCTATGGTTTATTAATCAAGTTTTATATTGACAAGGAGGTAATTATGGGAGGTCTATGCCTGCCACTG
The DNA here is from genome assembly GCA_013397175.1 of Platysteira castanea. Taxonomy (NCBI): domain Eukaryota; kingdom Metazoa; phylum Chordata; class Aves; order Passeriformes; genus Platysteira; species Platysteira castanea. The sequence goes on along the minus strand of VYXC01012508.1, from coordinate 116,251 downwards.
TATCCCTTTGGCACTGAGCTTCTTTTCAGGCTGAGGTTCTTGGTCATTTGTCTGTAGGAGATTTGATCGTTTTATAACATCCTGGTTGTAAGTTTATTTACCACAAAATGTTTGGCTGCTTTCTGTAACATTTGCATTGCATTGTTGCTGTATGCCAGGTTTATTTCTTTTTAACACAATGTTCTTTTAAATGTTTTCTTTTGGTATCAGTCCATGTCAGGTGGCAACTGTGGCAGGGCAGTGAGCTGCTGTTTCCAAAGCAGGGTGGGGAATAAAGCCAGACTTAATTTTCATGATGGACTTTGACATTTCAAAATCCAATTTATATCTATTCAGAAAAAATCAAGTTGCTACTAAAATGTCATTAATGTGACAACTGCTGTCCATGCAGAAATGACCTCCGGGAGGAAGTGGCTGGATAGAGGCTCATGGTTATTCCCTGGCCAGAGCTTACTGGACTGGGCAGACCATGAGGAGCTGTGGAGCATGGCAAGGAGCAGAGTGAAAAGCTGTCAGAGGTCATGGACAAGTGCCACAAGGAATGGCCGAATTTCACAGCTGGTTAAGGAGAAGTGATGGGAGAGACTGTCAGGCTGCAGGGATAGCCCAAACGCATACTGAGCTCCTTTTGGAGCAAGGCCAGCAGTGTTGGGTCTGACCATATGCAGCTAATCAGTAATAAGGCTGAGAAAACAGAAATACCAAACTGAGACCAAAGGGGAGAAGTAATTAGGGGCAGTTCTTTCATTTGGGAGGGAGCAACAGCAGAGAAAGGTCAGTTTGCTTCTCTTGCTGAGCCCTGTGCCAAGTCACCGCTATTTAGTGGGTTTTTTTGTTAAATCCCTTACTTGACTATTTTCTATATGTGTAACTTGCTACTGAACTCAAGTTTGACTAGTGGTTGAGTAACAGGAGACATTTTTCTGCCATGAGCCAAGGTCTGAGACAGTGCCTGAGTAAGGGGTATGGGCCCAGCCACAAATACTAGATGATAATACTCATGGGGGAATATCCCAATCAGCTAGAAAGAAAGACCAGGATCAGGCTGTTTCATGTCCCTGTGAGTGCTGCGTGTGTGTGGGTGCTGCTGAAGAGACCCATGCCAGTGTCTTTGGAGTACAGGGACAGTCTGGCTGCTGGTGAGCACTGACCTGTGGGGAGGAACAGCATCAGCTGCACTGGGACTGGAGCTACTCCTGGGTCTGAGCCCTTCAGCCTAAAACCTCACCTCTAGTGGACAAGGAGGAAGAAATACCCTGGGTCTCAAAATCCACTGAATTCAGACACTCCCTAAGCACCTACCTGAAGTTATCTGTCTTTCAAGAGGGAAACTTAATGCAGGGAACAACTCAGGAATTTATAACCTTGCTTTTTCCTCTGCCGTTCTTTCTTCTCCAAAAAAAGGAAGTCATCACCCACAGACTATAAGACAACTTTTGAACACCAGGGTAGCAATTAAGTCTGGATAATAATTAAGAGCAATAGATATTTTCTGTACTGACAGATGTGGCTCAGATTTTACAAGCACTGGGAAGCCCTGGCACTGTTGCATCAGATGGGTCATATGTCAGACTCCTGGAGGGCTCTGCTTTGTGTGGAAACCACAGGGTGCTTCTGGGCTCTGGGGGCTGGTGCAGCCAGCTCCCAGGCAGGATTTGCATCAGATTTTGGTTGAACTGTACTGACAAGGATTTAATCTTTATAAATGAGTATTCTCTGATGGGAAAGGAGGAAAGAAAACTTTGTGTCAAGATTCCATGGGAATGTTTGGAGAGGAAGAGGAAAATATCAGATCCTAAAAGGGGGAGGTTGTAGTATGTTCCCCCAAACAAGCACAACCAAATACATTAACATTCCCCAGTCATAGAACAATGCATCTTTTCACATCTTTATGAAAAGTTGAAACTGTGGTGATGGGAGGGGAAAAGGGAAGCATGGAAAAAGCATGTCATGAATAGGAAAGAGGAAGGTGGAAGAAAAATGTAGGCATTTAATGAGTGTTAACTCAGGTAATGTTGCAGCTGGGGCATTGAAAACATTTGTGTTTTAAGGATTGCTTTACTGAAAGTGAAAGAAGAAACAGGTGAAAAAGGCCTCACACCTTCTTTTCCAGTCTATCAATCAGCTTCTGGAGTCTGTTTATCTGGATCACCCATTGGCTGTCTTCCTCAATCCAACCTTTGGAAAAGATAAACGATAAACTTTTATAAAAGGTTACTAAATTGCTCGTTCATAGTGTATTCCTGTATTTTATATTAAAAAAAAGGTTTAGCCCACAATTTATTTGCTTCTCAAAGATTGTGCTGCAGCTAGTTCAATGTTCATTTAGGTGAAAATAAAGGAAAGCATGATCTGACTCTATGAATGATTTTCTTTCTGTTTAAGATACAATAGAAATCCAATACAGAATTAAAACAACATTCTAGATTAATGCCAGTGCTTTTGAAATCACGCTAATAACTGAAGAAAGATCTCCATCTCTACTGCAGGCATATTCCTGCCTGTGTAGTGACCTGATCGTAGAATCTTTGAATGGCTTGGGTTGGAAGGCACCATAAAGATCATCTAGTTTCAACTCCCCTGCCATGGGCAGGGAACCTTCCACAAGATCAGGTTGCTCAGGGCCTCATCCAACCCGATCTGATGTCATACAGCAAGGATGGAGCTAGAATATGTTGTTTTAGTGACGCCATGATGAGTTTTTGCCTTTTCTTTTTATGTACCTGTCCAGGTTTGAGACAAATTGGAGGAATGTCTGAAATGAATGTCCTCTAAAAGAAGGCAGGTTTCAGCTGCCCTTCCCCCACCAGGTTCAGAAAAAAATTCCTTGGAGGAAAGTGAAAAAACCATATTTATTTAACAAGTAAAGTGCACACAGGCAGGGAAAAAGAATGATGTTAAAAAATCCTCTAGCTATGGAGAGAACCTGGGTAGATTTCAGAGTCCTTTGTGGGTGTGACTCTCTCCTGTCCGGAGCTGGGGCTCGGCGTGGGCCCCTCTGGACCGAGGTGTAGGACCTACCGGTGATGTTCTGGTGTTCTGAACAGTCCAGA
>VYXC01012508.1:77914-113107 GCA_013397175.1 Platysteira castanea | reverse complement strand
GAAGAAGAAGAAGAAGAAGAAGAAGAAGACGCCAAAGTCCCAGGGCTTTAGCTAACAAACAAGAAGCTAGCTTAAAAACAAGAGAATGCCACTTTCTTCCCTGCTGCAGAGAGCTGAGTGCTGAGGAAAAAAAAAAACAAAACAGGAAGATGCTTTCCTCCGCTCTGTAGCAGTGAAAAATGCAGGGGAGTGTGAAGCAGAAAACCGCTCGGCTCTTTTTTCGCTTTCTCTCGGACCCAGCTTAAAGACACAGAAAGGCACAGGATTCATGTCTGGCATAGAGCAGATAGGGAATACAGTATCATACAGTCACCCCAGGACAATACCTTTCATGTATTCTCAGTACCCTTAGCATGCATACTTGTAATTCTTTAAGTCTGGTATCCTAGCATAGTCCCGGTTTCCTGCTAGGCCGGAAGACCAAACACCCTAAAGGCCTCACAGCTGGAGGCCGGAAAGCCTTACGCTACCTTAAGAAACCAAGGCCCCTCTAGAATGTACCCTGTAAACTAGGATTAGGCCCATCTAGGGGGGAATACCTTAGAATAGGGAGATGTCACGCTATTCATTCAAGACTCTCATTGGGGCATCTCTGTTAGATATGCTAATTTGCAAGGACTATAAAATTGTATACGTGATCTACTGTATGTGTGCGTTTCGGCATATTCCACCTTGATGAATTGTTGCACCATAAAGATCCTTATTAAATACCGAGGTAAAAACCCTTTATCCCTTAACTGTGTCTGGCTCTTAATTTTAGGACCAAGGATAAGGCATCACTAGAAAGGCACAAGGATCTGGGCTATGAAGATGGTGAAGGGCCTTGAGGGGAAGCCATATGAGGAGCAGCTGAGGTCACTTGGCTTGCTCAGCCTGGAGAAGAGGAGACTGAGGGGAGACCTCATTGCAGTCTGCAACTTCCTCGTGAGGGGAAGAGGAGGAACAGGTATCCATCTCTTCTCTCTGATGAGAGTGACAAGTGACAGGACCAAAGAGAATGGCATCAGGCTGTGTCAGGGAAGGATTAAGTTGGATATTAGGAAAAATTCTTCATCCAGAGGATGGTTGGGCACTGGAACAGGCTCCCAAGAGAAGTGGTCACTACACCAGGAGTTCAAGAAGCATTTGGACGATGCTCTCAGGCACATGATGTGACTTTTGGGAATGGTGCTGTACAGGGCCAGGAGCTGGACTTTGATGATCCTTATGAGTCTCTTCCAGTTCAGGATGTTCTATGATTCTGTGAGTCCCTCTAAAGTCTCTGGAAAGTTTTGCTTTGCTAAAGTCTGATGAAAATTGTCTGCCAAATGAAAAGGACAATACTCAAGGAAAAAAATATGTGCATTATTAAAGTAGTTCCTGACATCACCCACTGTGTAAATGCGTACATAAGTGATGGCTCTAAGGAGACAGGAAGGTTATTTATGAGAAACTGGAGATTTTTCAATAAATGCTCTTGTTATGCACATTCATTAACCTGCTCATTTTCCAGCTGAGAGTTCTTGTGGCACTTGCATATGTTTTGACCGAAATCCTAATGCTGAGAACATACCACAGCTGTGATCTCTAGAGGAGGCAGGGTGTAGTTATACCTGAACAAGTACACAGGCTGAAGAAATGCTGGCCTGAGCCTCGAGTGCATATATACACCACAGTGTTACTGTGCACGTGGGCACCAGGCAGTGAGCAGGAAGACCAAGTGCCAAGACAAACACAAATCTTGTGCAGGAAAGTGGACAGCTGTCAGCTATTAGTAGACCTGTGGAGATAAATGTTAGCTCTTTAAGATTACACCAATGTAGTCAGTGGATTTGGTAGAGCTTGCATTTGTTTGAGTTCCTTCTGAATTAAGAGTGCAGCTACAAGGCTCTGAGCTTCCTTGTTAGGAACAACATCTACTCACGAGAGACTAAACATCACCCTGCATCACTGCTCTCAATGAACAGCATCATTTGGTGAGTGGAAGGAAGTGAGTCATGAATGTGAGTGACAGAAAGGTCCTCAGGAGAGGGTTTAAAATGAAGACGTCAGCACATGGCTGCAAGCAGTGACTGGTCCAGAAGTAAGCTAGACCCATCAAATGTTTTGTTATTTCAGTCATCTTCATGCCTTGATTCTGGGACACACCACTAAGCATGGAGATGTCTTCACTGCAGCCTTATGCTTAATGTCACTGCTTCCAATGAATCCCATTTACCAAAGTACTCTATCATTTTCCAAAGCAGAAATTTTGCTTCAGAGTTTTTTTTTGGTATTATCTTAAATGAAATATTATTTTCTTTCAGGTTTTGTATTTCCTCTTTCTCTTTCTTATTTATTCCCCTCAGCTGGGATGTGAGTCATGGCAGAGAACTTGGCTGTATATAAGTTATAGCCTTCACCTCTTCATTCATATCTGATGCAGGCAATAAAGATTGCCTAAAAAGTGTTGAATCAATCCAGAACGCACAGTTTGGCCCACAATTATGTTTTTATCTTTTATAATTTCAGATCTATGGATATACATTAACTTTCCTCAGTTTCCTCAGTTTCCTCAGTTTTGAGTTAATACCTTCGATATGAAATTGAAATTGTCTTCTGTCAGTAAAGTATCTGAGTTAGTTACACGTCAAAATTAAATTTTTGAGAGGAAGATATGTGTATATTTTTCTGTACATGTGTGTATACTTTTTTTAAAATATCTTTAAAATGTGAAATACCATACCTATGCTAGAATGAGGATTACTTGATGAAAGACTGTTGTTCCTCTGAAGCCTGAGATAAGCGTTTTTCTGGCCACTGAATTGAGAGCACTTCTGGTTTTGTTGGATCTTTTCTGCACAGAAATACAGGAGACTTCTTAAAAAATACGTGGAAGAGCTCTTCTCTCTCTGTTCTCAAGAAATGTGCTTCTATGTTCCCTTTTGAATTAAATAAAAAAGAAATACCTATTGCAAGCACTGACTTATTTTCCAGACTTTCACTATTATTTGGTTAGCTCGTTAAAGAAATTAATTTAAAAAAAAGAAAAGGGTTAAGCTGGCATAAATGTAAATCTTTTAGGGAAACAAATCTCGAGATTGGTGTCTGCCCATGATATGGTTCTGACCTGACCTAAGTAATCATTCTTCATTCCCAGTTTCTTCATTCACAGGAGTTTTGTAGCATCACTGCAAAGGAGCTGGCATGAATAGAGGTACAAAGATAATGTGCATGGTCGGTGCACCCTCAGACTTTCAAAACCTGCTCGATTCCTACAGTCAAGATGCTGGCACAAAACCACAGGGTATTACTCCTGTACTTCAGAGATCTCAAACCCAACAGCAAAACAAACAAGAAAATGACATTTCCAACAGAAAGGTCTTAAGATCTTCTTTGTCCATGAAACGCAACAGTTGTAGTTTGCTTTCCCTATCATCTTTAACAATAGCATACTGAGGAGAAAAATCCTTATAGCCAAGTAACTTTTCAAAAATATTTTGATCCTTGATTCTACACACCCTCATCATTGAGATCATTGTACTAAATTCAGCTAAACCCCTTGGATGGATAAAGGCTACACAGGTGATTGAGAATTTATAGTGCTAGCTGTTACCAAGACTATGGCCCAATATTCTAGAAAGTAACTGTGACAAACAAAAGCATGGCTGTTTCTTCTTTTAATATGGAGATAATTGTGCAACCAGGAATGAAAACAAAATCATAAAGCTGGAAAAACCAAACAAAACAGACAGTCATCTTAGTAGTTTCAGAGCTCTTTATATTGCAGTGGTCTGGTTTCTACATTTGATATTAAACTGTCCAAGGATTTAAAAAGAAGTCAGCAGAGCCTAGCATGTACTAAAATGATTGACCTACATGCAGCCCACCACAGGATCATATGCATTAAATTTCAGGAAAACTCCTATTAGTGGGCTCCTATAGGAATAAAAAGTGTATCCTTATTTCCCCTGTTATTCCCTATATCAGATTTCTGGGTGAAATGTAAAGAGGTCTTGGAGGTTCTCAGTGACCTCACTCCTCACCCCCTTCCCTGCAGCTGAAGAGGGGTTTGCTCACCTCTCCTGCCAGCTCTGCTCCTCCGTGGTTTCCATGGCACACTCCAGGGAGCTCTGGAGGGATTGCAGCTGGTTCAGTGTCTCCTTCAAAAGAAAGTGAGTCACAAACTGCTCCAAATTGGAAGCTTCCTGATAGTCCTAAAAATTATATGAAAAAACCCCCAAAAGGTCAGGCTTTGCTTGCTAGGTTAGAAATACACAAGGGAAGGTTCAGACTGCATTCAGAAAGGAAGCAGGTTGGATGTCTCCATGTTTATACATGTAAATCACATAAACAACTTTTGTTTATGGACAAAAAGACCTCTGAATTTCCAGGTGTAGACACAACTCCCACTCAAAGTGAGAGACCCAAGTACACACTGACACAACACAGCTTCTACTCAAAAAGACCCTTTTCTTTACATCCTTAACTCCAGTTGATGGCAGCACCACATTACTTCTGGAGTGTGGAAAAGTCAAATAAGATTGACAGCTGCAGAATTGAATTTACAGTTTTAATTCAGATGCACTCTTATGAAAAGATGTTTATCAAGCCCACTGGCCTGTCTGAGACAGAGATTATGGGAATAGTCTTTGAGCAGGGGACATGCTCAGAGTACTTCCCTGAAAAACCCCACTAGCAGTTGGCTGAAGGACTGCTTAAGAGAGGTTGCCTTCTGAATTTATGAGTCTTTGACTGATTTTTGTTCCTTTAATTTGTTTAATTATTTTTGAAACCATATATCTGTCTATTTCACAATTTCATGAAATGCCTCTAAATGTTATTTGAGCTAGAGTTTGGTTATTATAAAAGTTAGCAGCTATACTTAGCAATCAGTAGTGGTTCTTTGACTAATGACATTTCCAGTCTACTGTATGTATCAAAAAATATTTATGCTTTTTTTATGTAGATAATTTCAGAAATCAATTTTTATGCCTGTTGTCTCCCTGGCCCAGTAAATCATATTTCCATGCCTGGTGTCAAATTTGATGTTTCTGGCAAGCTCAGATCTGCAAAAACCCGCTGTGGTCCCTTCCATGCCCATTATGTGATTCTGTGACTCGGTAGCTCTGCAGTAACATAGAGGTTATGCTTTGGGAGGGGGTGACCTCTACAATTATATAAACACTCTCTTTCCTGTTTTCTCATTAATAAATGTAATAGAGAGGATAGAGCAGACCCCTAGAGCTTCTGCTTAGTGTGTTGACGTCACATCAGGAACAGAGAAAGAAAACAGATTTACATCTCTTAAGCTCTGAATGAATTTGCTGGCTCCTCACTCAGCTACTCTTGAAATCCTTTGGGTACAATTCCATCTAAAATAGTTTCATAAAGTGTAAGATGCCTTCAACAAAAGATTTCTTTAATCACCACATCTGAAGAGAGATGATGGTCCCCTACCTCCAAGCTTTAAAGAAGACCTGTCACTTCAATGGCGTTGCCTCCCACACTATCTGAGAACCCATTTGAGTATTTTTGGCAATGCATATAGGTATTTTTAAGCTCTTCCGTGTTCTTTCCAATGCAAATTACAGCTGAAATGCCTTTCTGATTTTTAGACTTCTCTTAGAATTTTTCCATGTTTGTGTTTACAATCAGAACAAAAATACAAGATGTTTTGAAATTTAAATGTAAAATGAAAGATTGTCAGATAATAGCTTTAAAAGCATTTTGTTCTCAAATGAGCACAATCTTTTCACAATATATGTCATCGAGTTAGTTCTTGTTGGAAGACTTCTGCTACAGAAATCTCAGGTGTTAGACCACCCATGAATCATCAGAAGTTACTTATGTAGCCAGAAGCTTTGTGGTCTTCTACATTTACTTCTGTCTTCAGATTAATCAGCTATGAGTCACTTTCCAACATATAATTTTTCACTGGTACAATTTTAAAATAGATGCTTATGAGAGATTGTCTGTCTACGTGAGGGACTCACAACAGTCTATAAATAATGTTTATGGCAACCTTTTTATGATTACTTAATCTTTTTGTGCAATAGGAAAGCTGATATTTTATTCTTCTAAACTGTCTTCATTGTAATTGATTTAAAACCTCAGTGAACCTCACAGAGATCATTTCACTTACAAAAATTGTGATTCTCTGGCATGTTAGAAAAACATGTGTGAATCTGTGCTGCATGGACAGGTAAAGGAAACCCTTCAGTAGAAATCCAGGGTATGTTTTCGTTTTATTTTCAGCTTTTCCCATTGCTCTTGGAAATAAATGAACAAATAATTGCAAAACTGACCATTTCTTGGAAGTTTTTGAATTGTGTTTTAAAATTCTGGGCATCCAGAAAGAAAATGTTGCAGATATCTCCATATTGCTTCCTGCTGATACTCATGGTAAATCTGATACAGGCATGCTGAATTACAATTTAAATGTACATTAATATTGTTTCATTTTGCAAACTGTTCAGGTGGGCTCTCACAGATAGGGGGATCATATAAACATTAGCTGTGTAATACTTGCTGCTGTCTGAGGCTGCTGCTTTCCAACTCCTTCAGCAAAAAAATTACCTAGAAAAGCTTTCCTGCATCTGAAAGTTAGTAAGATTTTTTCATTAGAACTACTCCAAGTTTGTGCATTGCACTGGGATTTAGTCTTTTTTTCTTTATATTTCTGTCCCATAACTTCTATATTTAAAGGCTTCCCTATGGAAAAGGTCCGTGTGATCTTTAGATGCGTCTTAGAGTTTCCTTATCAGACATACAGAGCTACTTTTGTAAAGATGGGAAAGGTAGGCAGAATACTAACATCATCTGTGGGAGTCTAGAGTTATCAAAGACTCTTTCTTTATGTATGTTTTACCCAAATATTAGTGCTTACAACTCCCCTATGTGGAATTACTTAACTCTCTTAATGCACATAGTTGAGCAAATAATTAAAAATTATTTCCTGTTTATTTTAAAGAATCGCTGAGTCCAGCAATTTGAGCTCACAGCAATGTTGAGCAGCTTCAACTCCCGCCCAGTGAAAGATAACTGCTCCTACCTGTACTCCTAAAGGTCTTCAAAGATCATGGAAGAAGGTATTCAGCATATATAAATGATCTGAATAATTATAATTTAAGTCATGGAGGGAAAAAGATTGTCCATTATAATTAAATTTAAACCTTAAGCCCAGCTCTCAGCACTGAGGAATTAAAGCCATGCTTTGGTATTTTTTCACCACTGTATTTCCTTCAAAAGTGCATTATTTTGTATTTTACTAAAGGCACACTGGTAAAACATCTCTGTATCAATTTATTAAGTTTATATTACGGTAGAATCAGTGTAACTGGCATGCCTAGCATTTGTATTGTCAGTGTATCACGCCACCAACCAGTAATGGGACCCATGGATGGTGTCTGTACATAAACTAGAAAAGTGGCCCATTTCTTGAATTTCCCTAGCTGTAAGTTACTGTTCATTAGCGTATACATTACACTGCACCACAGTTTGAGCAGTCCAGATGAAATAAGTCTGTGTTAACATACTGTTCTGCTTGTTAGTTTTACTGATTGTGAATGAACGAGGGTAATTTTCCACATCTTCCTCATCAAGAGGCAACTGCGACCTTTGTGAGCAGCAAAGATTTGCATTTCCTTTAATGCAACTGAAAATACACATAATTAGTGATTTCGCTGTGGAAAAGGTCACTGTGGTCTTTAAAAGTGTCTAAAGGCTATCTTAAAAAGTGCAGAAGAGGTTCTGCTTTTGTAAAGGCAGAGGAGGCAGGAATTAGGAATCCCTTAGTGCAGTCTCCATCTCAGCGTTAACACAGGTTCAGCAGCTCTTGAGCCTCTCAGTCTCTGGTGCCAGCCTCAGCCCTCTTCCCTGGGTGACTTGCCCGTGCTGCTCCATTTATCAGAAGAGCAGCTCCTTGAGATGGAGAAGGAGTGGGACACCTCTTACTGATATATTACTAAAAATTTTTCTCTTTCCTATTTATATGTCATATTCAACATAATTTCAGAAATAATATTTATGCTTATTTTTACAGAAAATACCCTCAAGTCAAGTGAAAAACAGTTATCACTGAGTAGAACTCAGTAAGGAATAATCTATTTAAATTTCCCTTTATCATGGAATGTCTCCTGGCCTCAATGTTTAGATCTCAAATTAGTGGGACAATACCCTGGGTTACAACTTTAAATTGAGGATATAAAATTAGTCAGAATAACTTCACTAAAATGAAGGCCCTAGATCTAATTCTTCAGACTGTAGGAAGAAATCAAAACAGCATCAGAATAAAATCATAATTTCACCAGAAGCCATATTGAGAGATGCTCAGTGTATTGACTTCACACAAATGTAACCTTTACAGCATCCTCACTGTAAAAGTGATCAAAGGTGGGATGTGCCCAGTTATTAGATTCAACTTTGAATACTGCACAAGTTTTACAAGTTTATCCAAGTATTATATTTAGCATAAATTACGTGTTTAAATTCTACCTAGAGAATTGGAACAGTGACAATTTCTACTAACCATCTGCAGTGCTGAAGTAACAGAAATGAAATAAAATAGGCAGCCATGGCTGATTAGAAAGAATATCATCACACATTTGTAATGGCATCTATCAGAAGAGTTTATCACTCTCCTGTACTGGGATCACTGAAGGAGTAATACACTGTTGTTGCAATAATAGTACATACAGAATCCAGGCATGGATAAAAAGTAACTCCTATTTAACTGCTATTAGGTGGGTCACATAGCTTAGAGACAAGAAACTGTTTTGGATGTGTTTGATATTAACAGGTAGCAGGGAAATGTGTAATGCCATTGCTCCAGGGAGAAGGTTGCAACGATACATAGAAAACATCAAAGCTGCTGGTGGTTTCCACAGGTATCAAGAGGAGAATGGCTAGTTAAATGTTTATTTTTCTGCTGTGAAGCAATTTCTATTTTGAATATTATGAATATTATGTATATAATTAGGTATGAATATTAAATTAGGGGTTTTACATTTTGTTTTATCTTTATTTCTGACTAAACGCATCTTCTCTGCTACTGGCAAAAATTTAAGCATTGTCTCTTCCTGACCCAATAGGTATAAAACTTCCACAAAAAAAGATCAAAGAAGTTCCCTAGAGTTTTACATTACTCTGATAAGGAGCTAGAAGAGGAAAGGCATGGAATATCCTTGCATGACTGCTCAGAATTAATTGCTTTCAGCTTCTTGAATTTATCTTTGCTTGTTTTGACTTCCACTAATAGTCACAATCTTAAAACTAAATAAAAATAAAAATCCCGAAACATAATTTAAGAATGTCCCCAGATAAAAATAGCATTTATTTGCAGGGTCCTCTCTGCCTTGTAGCAGGGTGGAACTACATTTAGCATTATCACCAGCATTCCTCTCTTCAGCTGAGAGACAGTCAGTTCAGTTACTGACTGGAACAGGCTTCTCAGGGAAGTGGTGGAGTCATCATCCTTGGAGGTATTTAAAAGATGTGTAGATGTGGCACTTGAGGACATGGTTTAGTGGCGGATTTAGCAGTGTCAGGAGGTTAATGGTTGAACCTTATGAATTTAAGGATTTTTTGCAATTTGAATGATTCTAAACCTTAATTATTCTATGATTTTTGATTGACATGAAAAAAAAATCAGCAATAAATCTAAAGGAACAAATGAACTATTTTCAAAGCCAGTGCATGAAAATTAATACTCTGGATAAATGAGCAATACCTGTTATTCTTGTGCAGCAGCTATTCATTGCATTAATTCTGTGAAAGGTGCACTTGTAAAAAAGTGCGATTTCATAGAGAACAAGACTAGATTCTGTGAAAAATGTTAATAAATTCTAACCACATGTAAAAATGGGTGCCAGCCAATTTAACACAGTTTTTGTGAAAACAAAAAAGCAATTTGAAACTTCATTTTTGCTCAAGCAGAATGTTAGTTGTAGAACACTATTGTCAACATTCTTATCTAACTTTCTTCCCAGTAATCTGTTTTGAGATATAATTTATATAAATGCTACTGTTATTGTTACTCAAATATGCAATTAAAAGAAAGCTAGGTATTCTGGTTTATAATGGCTATCAACCCTCAAGAGTGCAGTGATTTACATAATTACCATAAATGAACCATCAGTAACTAAATTTCAAGCCCTGTGTTACTCTCTCAGCTCCTATAATCTCTTTTACTTTACTGGCTCCTATTTTTAGACTATTCATGAAATTTTCAAGTAATAATAAGGCTGCACTGACTTTGCTTAGCTTTGGGGTTTTTTGAGCAAAGCAGAAAAATTAATGATTTCATAGAAGCAGATAATTAGACATACTGTGTTGGTCATTGAATCCAGCGTCTTGCTGTTGCACACCACACACCCCACTTTCTATGTTTTTGCAAGCAACATGTAAAAAGCACTTAGAGTTTTTTTCCCCCAAAAGACTTGGAGGCTATTAAAGAACTTAGTAGCTCCACTGAAGAATTATCTTGTTTTCATCCTAAAATTAATGTTTGTGTTCTGTGTGTATGTAAATGCTGGGTGAAAACCAGTCTTAAATAAACCTGTTTTGATAACTACTGCTCAAATGCATTTTGCTAGTTCCCTGACTCTGGTCCCCTTCTATCACAGATAGATCATTAGGTGTCTTTCATAAAAGAGCTGCAAAGTAGGGAATAAAGTCCCTCCAAAGCAAAGAATCAGACTTTGTTAGAGAGTCTGAAAAGGAGAAAATTTGCAGTGTCCCACCCCTCTTTTCCTGTGTTGTCTGCCATTCCTTTCCATGGAAGCCTGCAGTGCTTTTGTCTCCAAAAGAAGAACTGTACCTCAGTATTTACAGGAGTAGTGTGCACTCAGAGGTCATCACTTTGAAAAAGTGTGTATTAACTGCTGTAGCCAAAGAACCTTCTGGCTTTCATCTGTGTAAGAAAGAAATGTTTTCCATTGGCTATTTAAAGGTCCTGCCAAAATCTATCCAGCAGATTTCTGTTGCATTGTAGTCATTGGATTTGCAATTCAGATATAAAGTTGTATTAGGTCAAGCTACACTCTTACTCGATCAAAGTTTCACATTTATTAGCACTGTTAACTGAAAAAATCAGTTTCTTTTTTTTTTTCTTAGAATCTATACTAATACTACTTCCTTTTGAAATGAAAATACACCATTTAATAAATGTACCCAATATAATCTAAGTAGCAGCTCAGATATGGAGCTTTTTGTTACTGGAGACTGGATCACATTTCCAACAGCTGTGGTGGTCTTAAGTCACTTTTGAGACAGCTCGCAGGCCGAGTGAGTGTGAGTACTAAACAGACCCTGCACTTGGAAGGAAAAGAAACAACTGCAAGGGCACTTAGTGCTGCTCTCCTGAGGAAACAGCTCTGCCACATTCTGTTACTCTCAATGATTCCCAGTTCCCACGACTTTGCCATTGTGCCAGTGCAGTCTCAATTCCAGTTGTTGCTCCAGTAAGAGCTGATACTGTCTATGTCAAGATCATTGTCAGTTCCACAACAGACTAGTAGGTGAGGCTCAAGCCAACAGGCACTGCAATCATGGGGCAGGAAGTGTGTCCCATCCTGAAATCCACCTGGCACAGTCATTTGGCCACCAGCCCGCGGTGGTTAGACTTTTGCCAACACTGAAATTGAAGGCAGGAGTCAGGAAGAGAGAGAGGTTCTCTTTAGCCCGTGAAAAAGTGAACTTCAAATGGGTGTAATGGCTGATGAAAGATACTGTCAGAATTGCATCACCAGCTAGCTCTTCCTTGAAGAGACAGTTCCTCTGGGAAAAAAAACCTTCAGAGACCTCAGAGTTATTCAAGTATCTAAACTCGAGTCGGTGCCCTACAAAGACCTACCTAGTTTCCAGCTCTGCCCCGGGAGGAGGTCTCATCCTGCCCCTGGGTCTGCTAGAGGTCCTGTGTGCTATTTGTCAGGCCTGTGGAGACATCTTGGACATCCTTGACTATCCCAGATCTTCTAAAATACCTTTAGATAACTGTTTAAACCCCTGAATACTTCTATATTGTCAATTTAATTTCATATGGAAATCAGATTTTTGGTGATTAAATGACCTTTTGCTAGGTTATTGAGTACAGAATAGCTCACCACCAGCAGAAGGTTGCAATAAACTATAGCAATACCAGAAATCAAAATGATAGAGCAAAACTTGTTCTTAACAAATAGCTGACAAACAGCAGCAATCTTACAGCTTAGGAACTTAGAGAAGACATGTTCTTTAATCTCTAAATTTCTGATTTTCAATATTCACAAGTCAATAGAACTGAGATGTCAAGCACCTTAAACAAATGGTCTGGTTTTGCCTATATACATCACTAGTCTGACAGATTTTATTTTCAGAGTTGTGGGTTGCAAAATATTTCTTAATTATATTTTTATAGGACTGCAAGCTAGAGAACATAATAAAAACGCAGCTTGCTGAATGTGTTATGTTCATGTGGGTAATAAAAAAGATTAAGTATTTTAACTAAATATGCTTTATAAAAGATGTCAGAAAAAAGGCCTAAAGAATGTATTTGTAGTTTTGCTGAATGTTTAATTTTTAATGCTTCCTATATATAAGATGAAGAAGAAATGCAATAAACAGAACTATCCAGATAGTACTTTGATCAAGAAAATGTCAACTTGGCAGGTGCAAGAAAACCAAGGAATACCAAAGATCAATCTGTCCTCACCACTCCAGTATGAGCAACTCAGGTAGACTCTCCACCCTAAGGAGAGAAATGATCAAATATTAAATGCCACAAGTGCCTCCAAAACTCTTCAGATGTTTTTCCTTCCTGCTGTAAGGATAAAACACAGGGAGCAGTACCGAAGCAAAGACTGTAGCTCCCCTACCATCTTCTGGTTAGATGGGGTTTGTATTGAAGTACACTGCTTTCAAACGCAACTTGGTCTTTTCCCTGCTGAAAGGTGTTCCTGGAGAAATCCATTTCTCTGTATCTTTAGCTTAGCACCCTCCCATCAAGCAATGGAGCATGAACAGCTCCTACATGCAAAAGGGCTTCCTGTCTTCCCAGGTGTGGTTTAGTTTGGTTTGGGAGGCATTTGGCCCCAGAACAGGGAAAGGAAGTCAAAGCTTCTTGAACCTGCTAACACACTGGAACGTTTTCTGCCACAGATGATGATGGTTTCACTTTCAGATAGCAGAGCACTGGAAGACTGGAGAAAAGCTCAATTCAAGAAAGCTGTGCTGAAGCTTTTTCAAACTACGGAGGGCAATAAAGTACACAGAAATCATGCAGAAATTGCCTTGCAGGAGCTAATCTGTTGGGAAAAAATATCTACATATGGAAATCATTCGGAGTGATGGGGACAATTTGGTTGATCTTGATTTAAATCGAGGAGTCCATAGCCAAGCCAAGCTTCAGTTGCTCTTGGTGGGATATTGTATTCAGTTTGCTTGGCAAGGTTTGGGAAGGGGGGAGGGGAGTGACTACAGGGATGTTTTCCGTGAGGAGCTGCCAGAAGCTTCCCCCATGACTGATAGAGTCAATGTCAGCCAGCTCTAAGTTGGACCTGCAATTGGCCAAGGCTGAGCCCATCAGGGCTGCTGGTACTGCCTCTGGAATAACAGATGTAAGAACAGGGAAAAAGTTACTGCAGACAAGTGAGGAATGGGAATATATGAGAGAAAGAACTATGCAGACACCAGGGTCAGTGCAGAAAGAGGGGTAAGGGTGCTCCAGGCAACTGGAGCTGAATTCCCCTGCAGCCCCTGGTGCAGACCATGGTGAGGCTGCTGAACCCCTGCAGCCCACGGAGGTCCACACTGGAGCAGAGATTCACCTGCAGCCCCTGGAGGAGACCCGCACCAGAGTAGGTGGATGCCCAAAGGATGCTGTGATCCTGTGGGAAGCCTGCACAGGTGGGACCTGTGGCCCCCTGGAGAAAGCAGCCCATGCTGGAGCAGGTTTGCTGGCAGGACTTACGACCCTGCTGAAAATAATCTAAATTTTGAATTGAAGATTTGATTTCCATACAAAGATATAGTGACTGAGCATATCCTTGGCAGAAAGCTCTGTATTAGAATATTGGATGACACATTTTTCGCTTGACTGNAGACTTTATCCTGGTGGGAATGCTTGGGCCCTTCCCCCTGGGCAGAGCATCTCACAATGGGATGGTGAGTCATAGGGCAAGGCCTTGATGGGCCATTAACAGGAGATAATCAGGAGCCACTTATCTTGATGGGCCCATTAACAGAAAATAGTCCAGAGGGAGGAGGCAGGGAGCACCACCCTGCCTGGTCTCAGCAGCTCATGAAAATGGTAAAAGAATACTTTTGGGGGCCTATTTTACACTATAACCTATGACATGTGTTCACACACAGTCTCTACTAAATGGAACTAGAAGTGATTTTCCAGTGTTAGCCTTGCTCTATTTCTGCCATCTCTAACAAATAGTCAGCAAAGTATTCCTGAAAGACAGAAAACCCATTAGGCTTGCGTCTTCAGTTAAGAAAATAAAATCCAAAGAAATTGTGGTTTCATTGTATTTCAGATGGGTTCTTCAAGAAGACAAATGAAACACATTAATATTCCAGACTTTCTTATCCATATTTCTAGTCAGGCCAGCACATACATTTTAAAAGCTCATTAGTCTGCTGGGACTCCTCCTTGTAATTAACTTCTGAAGTAATTCTTAAATGCTGTCTTTTATTTACTTCCAGTTGTTATGAGATGACGTCCTGCCCTTTAGCTGCAGTATTTTATACACATGGCTATTTTTTTAAAATTATGCATAGCTAAAATGAACCAATCTGTTGCTTTTTAATATCCAGCTGAACAAGACAGTGAGTCAGTGCCCATTTACTTCATTAGGAGTGGAAGATGCACAGCATGAATGAAGAGACATTCAGCTTCCTGGCTCAAGGTCTAAATAAATAAGGTACACTTTTGGGTATTTATTTTGGCAGTTTATGTAAAATGTGTGAGTACTTTACTCCTGCAAACACCCAAATACCAAAGATAACAGCTTCACTAAAGAAGCACAGCTTTCTCCACGTTGATCTCTCCACTGATTGACCAAAAAACCTCCCAGGGTTTTTTGACCTCATGGGATCTCACAGAATAATTTTGGCTGAAAATTCTGTTCTTAATGACCAGCCTGGTGTGGACCTGTGGCTGGGTTTGGAGGATCTGGGTTCACTTCCCTGATTTGTGCTTTCCGTCACCTTTTGAAGCTGTTCCACCTTGCATGGAATTTTTAACTGTTCAGCCAGGGAAGAGGAGCGCATCACCCACGGATACACCATCAGTGTATCGACGCAGTTTTGGTCAGACAGAGAGCTGGGGTGTGGTCTGACCACGGGAGCAGCTATGACCACAGTGAATTGAGTGCCAGGTGGATTGGCTGCCTGGCCTGTCCTGCAGCACGGCCACATTCCCGGTCAGATGTGCGATGGAGAAATCGACCTTCTTCCCCTAGGAACATCTCCTCCCTCCAGGTAAAGGTCCCCTGGCCGTGCTGGTGGAAAACAGCCCTAACACTTCCTCCTGGCAGGCTCACTGATTTTGTTTAAAATGCCTCACAGGAAAATGAAATCTTGGTCAGGAGGTTTTGCTCAACCCACCATGTTATTTTTTCAAATTTGGTCTATTTCCATATGTTGGTGCTGATACTTATCCACATTTGGCAGGGGACATAGAACCCTCTTCGTACAACAATGCAAAGAACATTCTTCAGACCATTCACAAAGACAAATTTGGCTATATCCAAACTGTAATAGTGTTTGACATGACAAATAGTTTGCAGATAGATCTTTAAAGATTTCATATACAATCATTTTGCCAAGCCTTTTCTTACTGGATTTTGCTACAAACAGTATATTTGGAAGAACTTAAATATGAGTGAGTAAATTCAGACAAGAAAACCACTGGAAATACTCCAAACAAACAAAATACACAATGTAAAGAAAATTTCACAGTTTTTACTTACTTTCTTTGTTTTGTCCATTGCCTTCAGTATGGTTATGTTTAAGTCTTCTAAGACAGATAGAACATTTTCATATTCTCCTAAGTGCTTTGAAAAATAATCTAAAAGAAGACAAAACCCCACATCACCTACAAATGATCTGAAAATCAGTATTACATTAACTATTAGCTTTATCAAGTCTGAACTCAGTTATGGCATTATTTAATATCTAAATACAAAATGAAAAGGAGTCACAATGAAAAGCATCATTTTCTTTCTAAATTTTGTATTCTTTCTCTGCAAAATAATTCCTGACATACTTAAAATACCAAAATCAGTATTTCAAAGTATTTTATTTCAATAAATGAGCTGCCAAAATCAAAAAAGAAGTAAAATATCAATTTGACAGCTGAAGCAAACTTATTTTCAAAATACCTACATCTTCTTTGTAAACTAAATTTTCAGTCTAATAGTCTACAATTACTAGCAGGAAATGAAGGTTTCATATGTATGTGGTGAATTGGATTATATTGATACGAAAATGAGTAATTCTGGTAAAGCCCTTGGAGGAGATAATATCAAGTGGAGGCTATTGTGAGGCGGGGTTGGTTGAGACCAATTGTTTCTCTGAGAAATGAAGAGCCAATGAGTTGGCCAGATAAGCTTCTAATCCCAGGTGCTGGGATATTTTCAACAAATATGATACATGCAAAATTCATTTTAATGAGAATCGTGGAAATAACAAACTGCAGAATGTCCTTTTGTAGCTTCTCAAAGCAGAGGACTTTTTAACAGAAAGAACTGATGTAAATTCTGAGAAATTACAGCAAGAGGAGGAAGCAAACCTGGGAAATCATGACCCGAGTTCCCATGTGGTGAAATACAATAGAGGGAAGCACAGGAAGGAGAAAGTGTGAAAAATAAGTAAATAAAATTATGTTAAAGCTTAGAGACTGTGTTAGACAAGGTATTTAGACATCAGATCACCTGGAAGAGCACAAAAATCAACATCTAAATGGCAGACAGGAAGAACAAGATTACATACCAGCTTTTTGAAATAATAAATAGCAACACTTTAGGGCTTTTAAAAGGTCAGCATGAGCTACTCAGGGGAATCGTGAAAACATAAGTTACCAGGAACACTGCAACATGACCTGGTATTGCTGAGAGGTCGAATGAAATGATTTAGGAGCAAAATGTATTGTGAGTTAGTAGTCTGGATGTTTTTTAGCTTCATTTCTGAGGTGAACTAATGTAAGTCAGAAAGAGCTGTACAACCACAAGCTTAAACAGGTGTTGAGTAGATTCAGTACCAGATTCACGGATGAGAAACACCCTAGTGGCAACATTTAAAAGATTTAAAAGGCATTTGAAGCAGTCTGTATTTAATCAAAACAGACAGTAAACAGAGTCAGCACTGGACTGACACCCCCCTTCACCCAGCAAGCCTGTACGCCTCCAGTGCAACATCAGCTGCAGTAAATCCCTTGTGGAGCAAAACCACCTCTCTTCCTCAGCCAGGTTTATACAATTTTGGCCAGATGCTCAAACAGCAGAAGGTGTCACAGCCCAGCTCACTTCAGATGAGTCTCTTGTCATATATTTGTAACCACAGGGTGAGGTGTATTTTAGTGGGTTCTTGGCCCTGTCACCCTGTGGGTGAGTAAATGAGCCAGTATTCAACTTGACAGTATTTTCAGCTTTTAAAGTTCTTCAACATGTTGACCACTGGAAAACTAATCAGGCTACCATCCTTCCCTCAGAAACTGGCTGATGTTGACAAGTTGTTTTTTTTTTTCTGACATTTTGTGTGAGAACCTGCAAAATCTTCCTTTGTAAATTGTTTTCTGCTGCTAAACCAGGCACTGTGAGACAAGCCGGAGAGCAAACAGGGTGTTGGGGAAATGACTCACAGCCCAGAATGAGGTACAGAAATGGGTAACTGGGCCAAAATCGAGGCCTTGCAGAAGTTTTATTGTGACAAAGGATCATAGAACTTGTCACACCTGCTGTTCCTCCTGGCTCAAGTAGGAGGAAAATAATGACTTTTGTTTTAGTGGGGAATATGACAAGTGTTAAAGTCACCAGAAAAACTAACTAGAAAAAATATCTGACACAAAAGGGAAACAAAATACAAATCATCTATATCTATCTATCTATCTATCTATCTTTATGTCAGAAGAGATCTTGAATCTCAGAAAGTGTGAAATACTGATTAGGAAAAATATTTTTGGAGCAAAATCTGCACATGGGGGATGACAGAGTCTGAAAAGATTATAAGCCATCTGCATTTTCCCAGGAGCTCTCTGAGTGGAAATAATTTTCTGTTTGAGCTACAAAGATTAAACAGAAAAAAATAATCACATGGTATGTTTATTTGCACAGGGCTGCTGCAGGCATAGATTATGGTTTTTCCCAAAAAAAAAACTTACCACAGAGCTCTTCTGTGTCAAGATTGCTGGAAAGATAAGAGTATATAAGGTTAGTGAGGTTAGTTGTTGCTGTCAGGTACAACCTTCTGAAGACAGTTTTGGCCTGTAGAAAGAATCATAAGATGATATTTTTATAGATGTTCATGGATTTCATTCCTCCCAGCCGCCATGGCTGGGAGCCTGGACCAGACTGACGACCCATGGGAAAACCCCACAATTTCCCAGGCTGGGGAACATGAAGAGCCAGTAGCGTACAGACCTTGGGAACCTGTGACCAGAGATCAGGGGTCCAATAAACCCCGTGTAACCACGCTTTTCACCCAAAGCCACCCCCACACGGGGCAGGGGGGCACCTCCTCACCTCACCCTTTTGTTTTAATTAAAAAATGACAAAACAATTTCAAAAGAACACAAGTCACCCTCTGAGTCCCAAAAGGTCCAAACAGAGCATTTCTGGAGCATCCCAGAGCTGGCAGGAGAGAGATGGATGCCTTCTGAACACACTTTGTGGGGAAACTGAGACAGGCGATGGTTAATTCCTTCCCTTCCCCCTTTTATTCCCCCATGGGCATCAGAGAGGTATTGTGGGGAAAGCGAATTGCATCGGGAAACCATAGGGTGAAAAATGGACCAGGAATAAATTGGGAATAATAGGATGGAGGCAAATTTGGTATAGGAAAAAGGGGGAAAGTAGGCTGAGGGTAGGGTTTAGAATAACTGTGATTTTTTGCATATTTACTGCCTCTTCTGGGGATTCCACCCGGACCTGTCACATGGGGTGCCTGCAGGCCCTTTTTCCCCTGAATAATATTAAACTCTACGATTTCCCCATCCCCCACGCTTTGGAGGTATTTGCTGGAATCATATCTGACAATCGCAGTCCGATGGACAAACACATCCTCTCTATTGTCACATCTAGTTATAAACCCATAATGTTGTTTCACATTAAACCATTTGACAATCCCCAAAACCTTGGCTGCGATAATCTTTTTGTCTCTGGGCTGCTGGCGCCGTTTTTGAGGTGCTGTCATCTCGTTGGTGGTCCGTGCCGGGCTTTTGCTTTCACTTTTGCCTTTTGCTGCAGCTCCTGCCGCCGCGTCCGCGCTGGAGCCGCCGGTGCCTGCGCTCTTCTGCCAGGGGGTCCCGTTTCCCCGGTGTGTGAGTGGGGCTGCCGCCGGACGCCGCACAGCTGGGCTGGGCTGGGCCGCGCCGCTCTCTGCACGCACCGCCACCACTGCCACCCTTTCCACCGTTCCCGGTCCCAGTCCCGCCGTGCCGCAGCTCGCGTGCACCGCTGCCAGCCCCGCCTGGCCGTGGCTCACTGCGCTGTTCGGCTCCAGGCGTGCTGCTGCCGCCCACGCTGCCGGCCCAGCCACCGCTCCCCGGAGCTGCTTCACCACCTTTATAGCCACCACCGGCCAGGCACCACACGGAGCGCGGAGCTGGGCGGGCGCATTCAGTGCCGACACCTCTGCCGTGGCTGCTGCCGAGATCGCAGTTCACGCTGCCCCGCCTGCCCGCAGGAGACACTTCGCCCTCTCTCACAGTGGGCTTGGGGCCTGGGGCCATGCCCACACGGCAGCGGCAGAGCCCACAGCAGGATGCGCGCTGCCGCTGGGCACGTGATCGGGGGACCGCATGGCCCCGCGGTGGCCATTGCTCGTAAGAACGGGACCCAGTACATCCATAACCAGATAATATCCACGGAAATATTCTTCCATCGGCATAAGTTTCGACAGAGAAATCAACTCAGTCCAAATTTCTTCCCAAAAGTCTTTAGTAAGAATTAGGTCCCAGGAAACACAGAAAAAGTTTTTAAACAACCATGCCAGGAAATGTCTCAGTTCCTTTTTAGCCTGAATTAAACTAAAATTTGCAAACTGCTGTTCAAGGATCTTTTCCAGTTCAAGATAGGTGTCCCTTTGTGGCTGGGAAAGCCACGATTCTTCCCACGACTCCATAGTCCGAGAGAGCCCAGCAAAACAAAAGTACTCACTGGGTTCCTGAGGACTACGCTGCTCTTCGTCTCACTGTCTCCAGGGGCTCAGGGATCGTTAGGATGCCGCCCTTCTCCACCACTTGTTGCTGTCAGGTGCAACCTTCTGAAGACAGTTTTGGCCTGTAGGAAGAATAATAAGATGATACTTTTATAGATGTTCATGGATTTCATTCTTCCCAGCTGCCATGGCTGGGAGCCCGGACGAGACTGATGACCCATGGGAAAACCCCACAATTTCCCAGGCCGGGGAACATGAAGAGCCAGTAGCGTACAGAACTTGGGTACACGTGACCAGAGTGCAGGGGGTCCAATAAACCCCGTATAACCATGCTTTTCACCCAAGGCCCATCCCCCCAGGGCAGGGGGGCACCTCCTCAGTTAGTAACATTTTTTTTGTTGTATTAATAAATAGTGCAACTCAAATATTAGCCTGACTGGGGTACGAAGTCCCCCTGCCTGGTCTGCAGCAGGAGATGAAAGTGCCTGGCTCTTGCTCACCTTGCTATGCTGCCTTAGGGCAGAAGGCTGCAGCCTTTCCAAAGCTGGCTGCAGGTGCAGCCTCCCTTCCTGATCATGTTCCCCCGGCACCTTCCTACTCACTGCAAATCCACTTTGAAGTTCAGCTTTTGTGCATCATGATGCAGCCACTGCTCCTCAGGCCTTACACATTTGGCCCCAGTTCTGGCAGGAATCCATCTAAACACCAGAAATGTTTGGTTTGAGTTTTTTTTCTCCACCTTTCTGCCTGTACTCCTCTTCTGTGGCTGTCATGCTGGACAGCAAGGCTCAGAGATCTTGGCCTTCCATGCTAAAAAAGAAAAAACCCCAAAACTTTCTCCTGTTTGCAATCTTTGCTGTGCAATAGTGTTCTATGGGAGAGACAGTAGGATAGAACCAGATACAGCCCATGAGCACACATAATTCCTAATTCTGGCCATGCAAGACCATTTCAACATTACTATGGCAAAATTAGTGACGTGAAAAGTATAGATGTACTGCCATATTCCCATGCCAACATTATATAAATACATAAATGCAGGGAGGTATTCTATTAAATTCAAACCTGTTCACTTGAAGCAGATTTCACCTTGATCAGCTTTGAAGTGATATTTTCTTTCATAAGCCAGGCCTTAATAGTTAAAAGAGAAAAACATTTGACCTACAGCTCATTACTGAAAGTTAGCATACTGCCTTTCTTCCAAGGAGCAAAAGAAGCAGATTATTAAAGAAACTTAAAAGCATGAGTGTCCTCTTTGAATCTTGCTGAGGGGTGAATATTGAATGGCTGATTGCACTCAGCATTTTTTCACTCATCTTTTTAATGGGATTTTTTAATCGACCTTTTAATAAAATGATGACACAGTACTATCTTAAAATCACTTTCTTCACTGCTAACTTCCATACATCTGGCTTTTATTTCACAAGGGAGAGAAACTGAGAGAAGTTGCAGGATCCTGGATTATCACAAACATGCATCGTCAGGGCTATAAAAACTTCTGAACACTTTCCACTGATAACGCAACTGAGATTTTCACACAACATTTATTAATTGAAGGTGATCTTATCTGCATTCAAACAGGCCAAGTTAGATGGCTGCCAATGAGACTTACATCTGATTTTTCCAATGACCTTGGTGGCAGGTATAAAGGAATTCAGAGTCTGTAAGAACTGGTGCTGAAGCTGTGAAACTTAACTCTTAGGTAAACAAACTGTGTGGTGGGAAAAAGTGTCGAAGCTCCTTAAGGCTGTTTACCACAGATCACTACTGCATTTATGGTCAAATGTGTCTGACCAACACTTCTGCAGTTCAGCAGTCAGTTTTGGAACAGTCCAGAGTTCATCTCTTAAACGCAAACTGAAACCCTGAAAGCTGGAAAATTGCCTGAGTCAAAGAGCCTTGACAGAAAATGATGAGGTTAAATGACAGGAGTTTGCTGGTACAATGCCTACTCTTTTTCCATTGTCCCTGCATTTTCTGCTCCTTCACATCACCTGCCCTGACGACTTAATGTAAAAGACATTTCTGCATTTCTTAATGCACAGCTTGATAACTGTGTTTAAAACAGCCTTTCACATTGTTAACCAGTCAAATTCATGCTCTCTTTTCAAATTTTATATTTAAATCCCTTCTGGTCCCTGCTCTTTTACAAAGTCTTCAGCACCATGTTAGTGGCATAGGGAGTGGCTCAGAGGCTTTCAGCACCCCTGTTTTCAGCATGCTGTTTGTCCTATTGACAGGAGTGACACAGCTGCAAATGGGCTACCAGTGAAAATGGAAAAGTATTCAGGTGCTGAATTCATTTTCAGTTAGAATTGGACACTTGAATAACCAGAAAATATTATCCAAAGCATTTTGTGCAGCAACCCTGTGGAAAAACACAGAAAAGACAAAGAACATGGATTTCTGTCTAACATTCTCAATATTTCCTTCTGTTATAAATATCCTTGGAGGCTTCATTGTTCGTGGCATCCTGTTTGAAGGGGATGCTGTTCTAGGCAGGGAAGCTATAATTTTGTGTCAGTGATTATTTCATTCTCTCGGAAATAATGACATGCCACTGCAAACACAGTTGTGAATAAACCTAGGAATTCTTTTGCTGCAAACAAACAATTCTGAGTTCTCTGCAAGATGCTACAGAAATAATTAAAGAAGTTTGGCAAGTATTTAATAGTACAGGAGTGAGGTGCACACCAGAGGGCTGTTTCCGTAACTCAGTACTCAGGTTTACAGCAGAGTCCTGTTCATCATTTCAGTGGGTACATATGCCAAGGAGGCTTCTGCTTAGACCCATAATCTGGCAGCGCTGAACATGTTATTAACAATATTTGCTGGATGACTCACATTCAGGCACCAGCCCTCCATAAGCAGCCAAAGCATAGGGTGAGGCAAATGCATCCACATCATGTCAGCATGATAATTCTCAAGTTGCTTTCTGACTACTAGATGCAGTCCTTCTACCTGTCCATGTCTAAAATGTTCTCTACCTAAAAACATGAGCTATTTTTAAAGGACTATTACACTGACCAGTCCTGATCACTGAAAAGTTGGTCATATCTATTGGTCAATGACAGAAAAATAAGCAAATTCACTTGAATGAACTGTCACGAAAGTGCTTACTCGTGGTACCTCCGGAAGTGGTCCAAAATGTGGAACTGCAAAGCAGCTGTGCTCTTGTTCTGCCCATGACAGTTAGCTGTGGACTGGGGGCAGCCAGGGAGGAGTGGAGGGTAAAGCTATTCCACTCCTCCACTGCTGTGGATCCATGGATCCATCCACTGACCTGACACATACTGTTCCATGGTACAAAAGGCACCTCTAGACAAAGGAACCAGCAGATGATCTACATATTTTCCCTGCACCACAAGAAGAGGAAATGAGATCTTATAGAGTATGGAATGTGGAATATAAAGCAGTTACTTTATTGAAGAATCCAATACTATACGAAAGACTCAATGAACTAACTAAAGTTAGGAAAATCATTGCCATGACTTACAGCTGGAAAAGGATAACACTTTCTTCTTCAGATCTCTCCATTCTCAGATATGAGAAGGATTTATTTCAGAACCTTGAATTAACTCTCTTTTCAGTCCCATTTGCATGTCTTCTTGCTAAATTTGGTTTTAGGGATGAAAGTTTGAAGCTAGTATCACCTACCATTAAGTAGAAGCATATAATTTGTGCGTGAAAGGAATTACGTGTTACTTAAACTATACAAGAGTAACTGAATAGGCATCCATGGACAATCTCAGCCAAAAAGCTGTAAGCTCTTTGCAACAAGAAAGCCTGTGTACCATCTCACAGTAAGTCACCAAAATGCGATAAGAGCTCCAGCACTATAGAGGGTGTTTTGCAAAGGAGTCCTACGTGTGCACTTCCATTTTAAGGATTTTCTGCCTCACAGCTCCTTTGCAACAGCAAACAACACCTTTTTGTTTAGGTTTGTTCAAGGTTTCTTACCAGTGGAGGCAAAACTGCTTCCACTAGGATGCAGTGCTACAAGAAGCCCAGGCATTGGCCTCTTGTCACGGAAAAGGGAGAGGAGGAAGAAGGGGCAGAAGTGGGACAAAGCTTCTGTCCCTGGGGAGGCAAACTTCCTGCTGCCCCAAGGAGACTGCTGCTCTTCAATCCCAGATCCATCTGGACTGTGCATCCTCTGGGCTCTCAAAGGCAGCAGTCAGCTTGGTTCTCTGGGCTTGGACTTGGGCAGCGGGGTCACGGCTCTTTTAATATCCCACATTTTGCTTCACTAAATAATTACCTAGTTTGCTTAGTTCCAGGCTAAGTGATAACTTCAGAATCATAACTTACTGATCTGCCTGTGGCAGGACTGAAGGAGAGACTAAAGGGCTTTTTTCCTGACTAAGAACTCATCTTAAAAAACCAACCCTCTAGTCCTTTGCATTCAGCAATGATTCACGGGGATGGGATGACTACATAGCTGACAAGTCACTTTAATCATCCCAGCTATAACAGCCTTTGTGTTGCTAAAGAGGCTTAATAATGCTATTAAAACTTGTTGTGCATGCTAAAATTTGTAGAGCACTGTACAAGGGCTGCAGAGCTATGATTTTTTTTTCACAGATTCTGAATGACACAAACCCAAATGAGAACATGAGATGCAGCATCACGGTGGCTCTTTTGCCACAGAGAGCAAATTTCAGAGTTTTCACCCTACAGGAGACGATAATGTTTCAATTTCTGGTTTTGTCACAATTCTTTTTTTTTTTAACCTGAGATTAAATTATTTATTCTTAGACAAAATAAAATGTTTACTTTGGTTTCTTACACTCCTTGGAAATGCACAGGAACAGGCAATTCCAAAATGTCAGAAATCAAGCAAATTAGGCAGAAGGTCGACTTTGCTGAGCAGGCATCTTCTTTTGGAAAAGCAAGGTGTATGCCCAGTGTAAGCAAGGTGAAGGGACATGGGAAGAATATAGAGATGCAGCTTTCCACTGTAGGGAGAAAATTCATGCAGCCAAAGATTAACTGGAGTTGAAGCTGCCCAGAAATGTGTGGGAAAATAAAAAGGTACTTTAAATACAGTATTGTCAAAAGGTAGCACAGAAATAACATCAGCCTGTTACAGGATGAGGATGGGCACCTCACAAAAAGGGACATGGACAAGGCAGCGGTGTTCATGGCATTCTTTGCCTCTGTCTTCAACACAGATGATGGATCAAGGGGGTCTCAGTGCCCTGAGCTGGAGAACCATGGCTGCAAGAATGTTTGACTCCAAGTCGACCCTGAAATGGTGCGGAATCTGCTGCTTCAGCTGGATCCCTACAAACCTGTGGGGCCTGATGGGATTCATCTGAGAATCCTCAGAGCTATCTGATGTCATGGTAAAACCTCTCTAGACGGCTTTTGAGTGGTACTAAACCTCTTGTGGTTCTCTGGGAAACCCAGAGAATGGAAGGCTTCCAAACTACACCTACCGTTAAGCAACGAGCTTACTGCAGGCAGCCAATGAACTTACTGCAGAACTGAAATAAAGCACTTTAAATCAGCTCCATTTAGTTAAATGTAACTGAAAATACTCATTACTGCTTGATTTTTTTGCTAAGAGGGATTGTCATTTTTTTCTGCAAAAAGCTGAATTTCCCATTAAAAATAACCACTCATATGGAAAATTTCCAAGCAAAATTCTATTTGCAGCTTATCTGTCTGACCAGAGGATCTGATAGCATCAGGATTTTGTAAATCATTCTTCACAAACTTGTTTTGATCAGTCGTGAAATACAAAAATGTATTATCAGCTCACTCAGACCAGTATCTTGCCTTTGTCTCTGTGCTTCATTTCCAAACTGATTTCCACAGCTATGGTCTTGAAAATTCTGGGAGGTAAAGCCAATAGCTGCAATTACATGTCTTAAATATTAGCAAACACGCCTTTCTGATGCCAATTCTGCACCATGTGCATGAAATTCTAATTTAATCTAAAAGAACCAGTTTTTAAAAATGGCCAAACCCCAATATATTATTTTCCTCTTGCAATTTTTGCATTCAAAAATTCCCTTCAAAAAGGAAATTTACTCACTCTAATTAAAGATCCTGTCTGTATCTCATATTGTTCTTAATAAATTTTTTATTTTCATTGTTGTACTTAGAAGTTAATTATTTTTTTCTGTGTACTTGTATTGAACTGTGAAAGATCAGCAACAGCATGAGACTGAAATATGCCTTCCAACTGAAACAAAAGGAAACCATCCAAGGCAGAGATAATTAGTACCCTTAGAGTACCCTTAAACTACTGAGGATTTGTCATTATTATGTTTACAAGCAGAACCTTGAAGGAAGCATTCTGGTCCATATAAACATGCTTTTCATTTTAGTTTCAGTGCACTGTACTGGGCCCCAGGCTCATGGGTTCCCACGACTGCAAGGATTGTTAACCAGCCTCTTACTCTCCACATCCAATTGCCACCTTTTGGAGTTTGCTGCTAGGATAGATTATCTTTTGACCCACGGGAGGAACTAGGGCTCTGCTAATGTAGACCTGGGCAGGTGGGAGGAAGGTTTGTTCACTTTGAGGATGAGTCCTAAATGTAGATGTCCATATGTGTGCCGGTGTCCAAGCTCCCCTGCCAGGCAAAGGAGCCCCAGTGTATTTGGTGGAATTGAGAGGGTTTAATAGACCAGCTAGGAGGAGACTGAGAAGTAATTTGATATAACACAGGCATCTAGTGTTGGTTCAAAAGCTCTAGCATTTCTCCCACTACCCATGTCCCAACTACTTCTCCTGTGTTGTCCCTTCTACCTTGGGCTGATTTTCAAGTGTGAGCATACTAAATGCCTAATGCCTGGGCAGCTGAGCTGAAGCCCATGTGAACAGTATCATGTCTTAGGTGCCAGTGACTTCCCTGACCCTGAGGGAGCCTTAGACACCCTGCTGACACACACGTATGCAAGTGTAGATGTGTCTCCATAGTGTCATGTCCCACCCCTACATCTGCTGGGCATGCAGCATGACACACTCTCCCAATTTCCCAGCACAAGCTCCACGCTGCAGGTGGCTGAGGCTCTCAGGTCCTCACCAAGCTCATATCTGGCTTGTGCTCAGTTTAACCTACATCACACACAGTTTTAATGGGACCTCCCTACCTTTGGGAGGTTGCCTGTGTCCCAGGTCTTCAATAGTTCTAGCATTCCCCCTACCTTGTAACTAGGGTCCCGACTGAGGACTTCATTTTACCAGTGAGTAAAGTGAGAAAAACAAGTCTGATTCCCCACAGACTCTGTGAGTCAGTAATCAGTGAAGCATTTATCGCACTGTCTCTCCAGCAGTGCTGCAGACTAAATCCCCTTGAGACCTTCTGTATATCTCCTAGTTTGTAACTTTGCCAAATATTCTCACTATCTTCTGACACCTTTTCCCTGAGGATGCCATTATGCTAAAACAATTTCCATGGAAGTCATGAGTAGGGGGAGGGATGGGTAAAGGATAAGCGTAAAAGGGAGGTTTATGTTTGCAATGACTTTTGCTAAGACTTATTCACTAAACCATTAACCATGTCAAGGATTTTTGCTCTGCTGAAACATGAGCTCATCAGAGTTGACATTAAAATTAACTAGGAGACAATTTACCAAAGAGATGAGTTGTAACAGCCTTCACTCCTTAAACCACTAATTTCAAACTTTTCCTGCATATTTCTCTCCACGTATAAAAAGAGCTGTGCTTCTGATACCCTTCTCTACTTTCACTACAACTATTCAGGCAATAACACATGTAAACAAAACAGCTGTATTTCTGCAGAGCTACCCCAACTGTGCTTCAACACTGTTTTGCATGCAAGATGTTTTGCATTCAGTTAATAACCAGAATGCTCTGAGACAGCAGAGCATGTGGGTCTTCAGCTCTAAAATTACTTCAGCTCCAAAATTACTACAACCTGCAGACCATGTCCTCCATGACCCTCCCTGTCAGCACAAAGAAAGACTTCTGGTGCCTTTGCAGCACTCGCATTTGCTCCAACACCCTTCCCATTGCTCCCATCAGCCCTGCAGAGCCTCGCTGAGCACTGGGTAGCTTGGAGCTGAGACTGGGGGAGGAGAGAGGGGTGAGGAACCACGCTGGCTTTCCTTCACCCTCACAAACCTCCAAAAAGGTTAACTCAGATTTCAAATAGGGTGCATTGAGATTTTTTGAAGTATTAGGACAAGCACTGACCAGGTCCAAACTGACAGTACAGACGTATAACATGGGTGTCATGTCAAATACATGTCAAATCAGCACACAAAGATAAGCTCTCCCCCTTGCCCCTTCCCTGCTCACAGACGTGCATTTATGTTGGTCTAACTCTTACTCTGGAGGCCTGGCTCCTACTGAAGAAACTGTGGGGATCTACCTTGGCCTCTTGATAACTTAAAAATAGCTTAAGATGTTTCCCAGATGCTTATAGTGTGTTTATATTGGGGCTATCTGCAAAACACTTCAACCATTATGAATAAGGGGAGGAGAATCACTGTACAAACTCCAGGTTGAAGCTTAAGTCACCGCTCTTGATTTCTTGCCTACACTTGTTTGGTTGGGGTTTTTTTAAGGGTCTTTAAATACAAGACACTGCTTTGCAGTAGAAGCAAATGCATGCAAGGAAACAAGAGCCTGGAGATGTGGCTATAACAGCCCAGACTTGATCACTGCTGCATCAACACAAAGCCTCTCCTTACACTGGCAGAGCGAGGGCATCTGAGTGTGGACCCTCCACAGCTACTTCTTTATACCTTTTAATGGTATGTGATTCAATAAGGATTGCCCAAAGTTTTCATGAGGTACTGGAAAGCACAAATAGAAGCGACTCTCAGTGGCAGTCAAATGCCTAACTGGCTTTCAGCTTCACTCTGAAGTAATGATACTGGAAATTGCACTTAGAGAAGAATGGTTAACTGCTACCCCCCTAAAGCAGTTACCTTGTACTAATTATATGTCAGGAATGCTCATTGTATGGCCTAATCAAAGCTCACCTTCAAGAAAGGTAAAACATCATAGTAGTACTAAAAGATGGAAAAGTAAATTCCCTTTTTGCATGGATACAGTACATCACCTAATTTGGTTGTCTTATGCATTTGTTTCTGGCTGTACCCAAAGGAAAAGGAAATGGAAGTTAAAAAATTTAGGCAATCAATTTGTACACTGTGTCTTTAATGGTATTTATTTAATATTTCAAGTGTTATAAAAAGGCATTGTAGATTTTTTTAAATGGAATGAAAAAATAGTACGCATGTAAGTACCTTCATAAACTGCAAAATATATCTCCAAATTATGTACTGAGGAAATACCCTTAGCCAATGCAAATTTTCAGTAAAAGCAATGATCTGCCCTGAATGAATAACCCGTACTTTAGGGTCTAGACAAATTGTGCATTTAAATACATCCTTCCATAATAAACTATTCAACCTATGTTTTGGAAACTTCATGTGGCAGTAACTAATTCTTACTCATCTGTTTATCCTGCTGATTATCCACTAATTGACTCTTCTTTTACCTTGCAAAAAGAGAACACCTGACTGCTTCAAATACCAAGGTGCAGAGATCCTAGTCAGGCAGACACAACCTGAATTACTGGGAGGTTAAACCCTCTGCTATTTCCCCTGCTATCACACTGGAAATGGTAATTACTCATTTTAGCAGTCTTCCACAGCCTATCTGCTTTGTGACAAGCACTTTGCATTAGCTTCGATTGGTCTTTTAAAAGTTAGTAATCTAAATCTTTCTTCAAGAAGAATGACATTAGGGCCTGTGTAATAGTGGAGTTTAATATCTGTTTAATTTCGTTCCCTTAAAAGTGTTAAACCAGTGTAAGTCTTTCATGCTTCGAATATTTTATTGAAAGATTGCTGCAGCATAGCTGAGAAGGGAATTCAAACTGCCTGAGTTTGTGGTCCATGGCTATCACCCCAAGGCCACACCTCCTTTTTTATATTCAGGCTTTAAAGTACAAAGACTTGTGCACACAGTGAGGTTTTGAATGCTGGCAGAGCTAAAGGAATTAACACAGGTGGAAACAACCCAAAGTCTGCTCTTGTGACAAGCTGGTTATGAAATCCTGAGATACTCCAAGAAATAAACTGAGGGATCATGACATGCTTCCCTAGACATCTGTCCTAGGCATTTACGTGTGGTGTAAATCACTGCATAATCTCAATGCTTCGGAAATACTTCTGGGATAGGGAACTACAGTCTGCAATTTGTATATAGTGAAGTGAAGCAGAGAGAAGATGAAAGATTTGCCCAGAGTTTGTCTGCATTTTAATTGGATAAGAGAGACAGCCTGTGCAAATCTCCTCCTATTAGCTACAAAATTGAGGCGGTTTCTTCGCCCTCCCCTACTAAAAACCAACCATAAACTACTGACTTGCATTATTTTCGTTTCATTCCCTTGGATAGTTTGGAAGTGGAAACATCTCAGAATAGATGGTTTGGGGATTGTTTGATATGTACATGATTCTCCTAATGCTTACATTAAAACACTTCCCAAGGTTCACAGAATATTTTGCTATTTTTCTTAGCTAGCTCATTAATTTGAGACATTTTACATAACCTGCCCTTTTCAGGAAATCCAGTGAGTAAAGTTTTTGCCTCATTATATCTGCTCCATGTGATTTTTTTCTGAAAGCTATGCTAACAAGGAAATTATATTATACTGTCCAAGCTGTCTTCCTTTGCTATATCCATCTGATATTTGGCATGTGACACCTTGCTGACAGGTTTCTCAAAAGCTTGCAAAGGGGCTAAGGGAAAGCCTTTAAAATGTATTTACCTCTGTTAAAGATCAAACCTTGTAGAATATTTTTCAGCTGCAAAGTCACCCTAAAGCCTTTTATCAGCCAAAGACTTCATGAAAAAACACCCAAAAAGCTTCATGTTGCTGTTTTAAATCCAAGTTTCAAGTACATTTTCTTATCTATGTCTAGGCTCTCCTCTTGTAACAAATGTTAATCCATCAACACCCTTTCTTCTGATTGGAAAAGGTGATTTAGTAGCTTGTCTTAGTTTTCTGCCTGCTCCATTCCTTGAAATACATGAAAACTGGACCCTTCGCAGTATGTATTCTGCCAATTTTGTGCCCAGATTTTTGCCAGGCCTTTTCTGGACAGTGAGAATGATCTCTCTCTCAGATGGCTGCTAAGACAGTTTAATTACCTATTTTCAGTTCATAGCAGAAGCATTCAACAGTTGCACCAATTCTTCAGGTGTGCCTATCTACCAGGAGGAAATACATAATGTTATCCTCACTTTTCTACATATATTTCAGATCTATATAGTCTCTGTTAAAGAGAAAATGGTGTACAAATACTAATAATAAAAATTAAAATATTTTACAAATTAAAAAAGCTTTTCAAATAAAAAGAAAGGAAAAATAGATGTAGACCATTTGTATTTTTTCTTAGAAATCTTGCTTAGTATCAAGAATTTCTGCCTTTCTCAGGATGCTTGCAGACAAAATGGAATTATGGTAAAATAAAACCACTTACACAGGTACGTGGTACATAGGAGGACGTGCAAAGCTGTACAAATGAGTCTGGCTCTGAAATGTGTTTTTTGACTCTTGTCATTCATACCATTCATTGACCTTCTTGGTCTTTAAGGGCACATTGTTAGCTCATGTTCAGCTTGGGGTGCACCCAATATCCCTTTCTGCCAAGCTGCTCTCCAGCTGGGTGGGCCCCAGTGTATACTGGTGCATAGAACCATGGTATCATAGAATTGTTTGGGTTAGAAAAGACCTCTAAAACCATCGAGCCCAGCTGTTAACCCAGAACTGCCAAATCCCCCAAATAGCTCCAGGGTGGTGACCTCACCACCTCCCTGTCTCCATCACCCCATCCCTTGATCATCTTATGAAGCCTGCAGTATTTTTCATTCCCCACAAGTCCAACAGATTGAGTACCACTTCTTCTGCTTACTTCAGGACATTATTTTGGCACTAACTCTAAAATCTTGTGAATTCTACTACGAAACTACATTTAACTTGATTCCATTTCCCACAAAAGCTTGGGGTTGTTCCTCCCCAGAAGCAGGACTTTGCACTTCTCCTTGCTGAACTTCATGAAGTTCCTGTCAGCTTATTTCCCTGTGGCATTGTTAAACCCAACCATAACGGGAATATCCCAAGGGACAGCACCAGCACAAGTACCACACCACCAGACAGGATGGCTTCTTCAGCTCCTTACTATATAGAATTGCTTCATTTATTTTCTTTCCTTCTTAACAACTGTTCCAAGTATTGATCTCAGTATAACGCAGTGGGATTGAGAGTTGAGGAATTCATATTTAAGCCTGAAGGAGGCCCCAGCTCCTTTTCTTTCCATGGTGGGGGAATACAGAAGGCATCCAATTTCCACCCTGTATTCTCAGTACCCAAATCACATTTATTGGAACATGAAAATATTTCAACAAGTTTTCAAAACACTTCACTTGTACAGTTTTCAGCCATATGACACAGCCTGGCTTCCTTCAAGCAGCTTTCTACATAAACTTGTTTCCTAAAATCAGCCTGATGTCTGTTTTCCATTCTAAGGTACAGAGAGAGGCAATGGAATTGTTAGAAGGGGGCACTTACTCAGTACTCTGTGTATCAATGGTGTGAAAAAGTTCATGCAGTTCTTCTCCACTCAGAACTCCATCAGCAAAGTAAGCTTTGAATTCATCTAAGGACAGTTTTCCATCATCTGAAACAATGAAGAAATGGAAATAGCCTTAATTTCATTCATATTTTTTCCTGTTTACTTCATGCAGTAGAAGAGGAAAGTATTAAAACCCCTAGGTCCTCAGCTTAAACATAGAAACCTTATAGTTTAAATGCAAGGGTGATAATCAGCAAACAAAAGTCAAATAAAGATTCACCTTTTCCTGTTATTTAGAAGAAATTTGAAAGTTTAAACTGTATTTAAGTAATAATTTATCTAAACTGATTGAGCCTTGGCTCAGTAAAGAAGAATGCTTTATTCTTTATGCTTCATAAATGATATTTTTATAGCCTAACACTTCATAACTCTGTTTCAGGTAGCACTAAATTTAAGTTCACATGTTTCTTTCTCTTCCTTCAGTAACATAATGAATCTCTCATAGGGCACTAAAAACCTGTAGAGGATAAGACCAAGACGTCCTAAGCATCAGACTAATCTACAATGCATTCTGGCATAATTTTATAGTGGTGAAGAATCTATTATAAATGCAGTATCTAAATCTTGTAACTGCATGCTGTACTACAGCAGGTGGATTTGAAGAGTAGAGCTGAGAAGTTTCCTTCTTCTTTTACTTTCTATTATTTCATAATTTCTTTGACTGGAATATATGGTTTCAGATATCTTGAAGAGGTTTCAAGATTGCACAAATTGAACGTCTGCTTCAACAAAACCATTTCGAAATGTTTAATATGAAAAGACAGATTGTAGCTGGAGACGATTATTGTTACAATCAAAATAAAATGTCAAGAGCTACAAGAGCCAGAAACCAAGATGGCACAAAACTGCAATGATTACCTAGATGAGAATCCAAATATATTTGCCATTTGGCTCTGGTTACAGAGAAAGAATATCAAATATTGAAAGTGTTGAGCTGTGTGTTCTCACAGCTATGCTTCCTTTGGCTCTTACAGATACAATCAACTGCTTAATCCAACCACCTCTGCAGCTTTACCCATTGCTGGGAAGGGTGATGTGCATACAAGTTATACACATACTCAAAAAACTAGCAACTTTTGGCAACTTTCCTGAGATAAACATATGAGTTTACCTATAGAACAGCTTGGGGTATGATACAAAACATGAAACAAGTCTACTTTGGTCCTTCAGGATCATTGGCTTTACCTCAGTCTAGAAAATCACTGATCCACCAACAGCCAGATTGGGTATTTCAGCTATTTTCTTTAAATTTTTATAATCCCAGAGCAGACACTGCCTTTTGGTTCATTGCTGTTTGTTCTCAATAACATTCTGAATGTTAGTGACAGTGAGTGACAAATCTCTGAGCTTGCTGCTGGCAAAACACAAGGAATTTTGAACCTATCTGGTACTTACAGACTTCATACAGTTACCTTTACTAAAAAAAGCTCTGATTATCCAGGGCCTTTATCTGGTTTTGTATGGGTGTAACTGCTTTGCCACAGCAGCTGGGGAGGGCTCAGCTGCTGGTGGCCAGCCTTGTACTTCCTCAGTGCTCAGATGAAGCTCAGACCCAACACTGAACAAGTGCTCCTTGTGCTGTTAACTTGAAGACGCATTTGCCTAGCCAGGTTTTTTTTTTTTCCCAAGTGTCAAGAATAGCTTTTATTTTAAAGGCTATGTCATGTACCCTCAACACCACCGCCCTGGGCGCACTTCACTGCCCTTGGAGTGTGAGATGTGGAGGTGCCCCCCCGGGGGATGGGCCCTGGAAGCTGAAGCATGGTTACACGGGGTTTCCAAGCTCCCTGATGTTATCCTGTTCCTTATTGGTTATAGGTGTTTTCCCCGCCCCAAAAACTGTGGTTGTCCCATGATTCCTGGGTCTTTGGTGGTCAGTTCCTGCCGGACCTGGTGGCCATGCGGTTGGTCTGGGTCCAACCTGGCTGCCATGCAGTCAGAGAAATAAAACATCCATGAATATCTACCAAAAATATTGTTCCTGATTCTTTCTACGGACAAAGGTGCCTTCAGGGAGCGANGTTTTTTTTTTTTCCCAAGTGTCAAGAATAGCTTTTATTTTAAAGGCTATGTCATGTACCCTCAACACCACTGCCCTGGGCGCACTTCACTGCCCTTGGAGTGTGAGATGTGGAGGTGCCCCCCCGGGGGATGGGCGCTGGAAGCTGAAGCATGGTTACACGGGGTTTCCAAGCTCCCTGATGTTATCCTGTTCCTTATTGGTTATAGGTGTTTTCCCCGCCC
>VYXC01012508.1:65528-77095 GCA_013397175.1 Platysteira castanea | reverse complement strand
TATTTAAAACAGAAGGGTGAGATGTGGAGGTGCCCCCCCGGGGGATGGGCCCTGGGAGTTGAGGCATGGTTACACGGGGTTTCCAGGCTCCTTGGTGTTATCCTGTTCCTTATTGGTTATAGGTGCTTTCCTCACCCTGAAATCTGTGGTTGTCCCATGATTCCTGGGTCTTTGGTGGTCAGTTCCTGCCGGACCTGGTGGCCATGCGGTTGGTCTGGGTCCAACCTGGCTGCCATGCAGTCAGAGAAATAAAACATCCATGAATATCTACCAAAAATATTGTTCCTGATTTTTTCTATGGACAAAGCTGCCTTCAGGGAGGGTTGCAGTCTTGGCTGACTTCAACGCTGGAGATAAACGCTATCTGGCTTAAGTGCTACAGAGCAGCTGAGCAAAAACCTCTATTAGAGATCCTTCAATCCTTGCCACTGGCAAAGTGACAGGGGAAGGATGAGTCATGAAAGGCAAACTTCTCTGAAGCTATGCATCCATCAGAGAAATCAGCCTTCAGCTGTATGTGCCTTGGCAATGTTATTTAAGAAGCTGTTTTGCAAGACTTGCTTGCTTTTGTCTGTCTTCTCTGACATCTTTCAAAAGAAGGGTTGCTTCATAAACAGGCAGAGTCACCTGTTCTCCTTTGTCTCCCAACTGACAAAAATATAAACAATAAAATTAATCTCCCCACGTTGCACTTGGAAATTTAGAAATAGACTCACACAGTGGTTTACAGGAGCCTTTCTTCAGGTTACAATTACATTCTCACATTTATTTCAGTAAAATTCACCTGTCTATTGAACAGATGTTTTTCTGTGTACAAAGTGATATCCCCCAGCCAGTCTGCTGCAGAAACACTAGTAACCTCCAGGACATGCTGTGGATAGCCAATGACTTCAGTAGAGAATAGCATATCTGACAGGGGAAGGTAGCACACACTCTCTTGAGTTGACAGGTGGTTTCAAAAGGTACCAAGTGAATAATGGACAAGGGCACAGACATAGTTGGAGTCTGCGTGCACAAAGACAGTGGTAAATGGTGAGACTACAGCCAGTGAAGGAAGTTAGAGGGATGTAGAGAAGGATGTCTCACAGAGGTGCCAGCAAATGCTAGAGGACAACTTCCACTGCCCCATATTTTGGGCATCCTGTTGTTATTGTGAGCCATTCTTAGCAGTTAAAAAGCAGTCTTTTCATAGCAGGAGCCAAATCAGATGGAGCTCATGTGGCACCCTAGGGCTTATAGCACATATAAGAGTTTATGGCAATCAGAGGAGGAAATTACACTTGGCTAAAGCTCAGCCTGGGCTTTAAATTATGAGCTAAATGATGAGCTAAAGCTCATCACANAAGAGTTTATGGCAATCAGAGGGGGAAACTGCACTTGGCTAAAGCTCATCCTGGGGTTCCCATTAGAAGGATGTGATTTGGAAAGTCAAGCTCTCAGCATTGTCTTGGCCCAACCAGACAGTGCCCAGCTTGCCTCCAGGCTGGCTACATGCACAGTACTGGGGCAGTGAGGCTGTCTAGGGTCTGGGGCTCTATAAGCACAGATCTCTGCCCTTGTAGGCCAACAATTAGCAAAGGAAGAAGAGATAACAACAAGTGAAACCAAGAAACAGAAGAATTCCCTGTGGCAGAAAGTATTTATTCACCAGGAAGGTACAGCAGGGTCTAGGAAATTACAGTGCTCAAAATGAAGCAGTCACTTCTGCCCTGGGAAAGACAAGGGCCAACACAGACCCATCCAGGCCCTCACAGTTCTTGATGGGAGCTCAGTTTCTAAATCTCTTGCGGGTGTTGTGACAGGCCTTTATGGTTTTTTGAGATCCATCTGCCTTTGACGATCCTAAAGCCTTCAAGTGCCTCACTTGAGCCACAGCCGCCTGCAAACACAGTGGGAAGGCAGTGCAAACGTGGGTCCTCTTCCCAGCTCACCTGCTCCTGGGGGCCTGCTGTGGGACTAGTCCTTTGGAAGTAACTGACAGTCCACACTTGCTGGGAAAGGTTTGGATCAGATTACTTGAGAGCTGTAAGACATTGCCACGTACACAGAGAAAACGAGGTACTGTGGGGGGACACATCACAACAGACATAGATGGACTGAACCAGATGCAAAAAGATGAAACCCCCATGATTTATTGGCACGTGGCACATAGGCTGGAATCAGACCAACAAAGATTTGCCACAATAACAAATTTCAGTGTGCCAAAGCAGGCATG
Organism: Platysteira castanea; assembly: GCA_013397175.1. Lineage (NCBI taxonomy): Eukaryota > Metazoa > Chordata > Aves > Passeriformes > Platysteira > Platysteira castanea. The sequence goes on along the minus strand of VYXC01012508.1, from coordinate 74,880 downwards.
CTAATATCCACTAGGTCCCAGTCGTAAGGGATTGCATCAGAAAAAGCACAGACCTAGGTGAAGATTTAGGGCCTGGGCAAATGCACTAAGCTTTTATTGACTCTGATCTGTATTATATGTTGATATAATCAGAAATAAGGATTTTGAGCCATTATTCCATCTGTTATGCTGGAAAAGCTTCATACAAGTAACCAGGTGATTCCAAGGCTAACAGGGAGAGGGTTTATGTTATCTCTGTAGAAATATTTTTGGGGATATGGAGGACAGAGTCCAGCCCTGCAGAATTTGAAGGACCCAGGGGGGTGAGATGGGGAATCCTACCCCAGGCAGAGCCTGGGCTCTGAAACAGGAATCAGGGTGATGTCTGCAGTGCATCCAGATGGTCAGGAAGCAAACAGCAGTGTGGTGAGAGCTCATGGGGGATGTACTGCAAGGGTTTTGCCTTATTAATCCATTCATTGAGGAACTTGGGAGCTTAAATCAGGGATGCTACAGTTCAGAGAATTTCTGTCCTCTGGCTTCTGTTCAGAGTATGTGTTCTGCAAAGTCATTCAGTAAATCTATAGCTCAAGCATGGCCACTTTGGACCTCTCAGACCAGGTTCTTCTGGGTATCTGTGGCAGGATGTGTCTTCCCCCTCTCTGCCACAGATGGTGGGTGCATATGGACGAGATAACCCAGGTGGGTCAGAGAGCCCAGCAAGGGGTCATCCCTGGTGCCAGAGGGGCTCAGGCCCCCAGCTAAGAATCAACATCTTTGTCTGGAGAGCAAATATGGGAAGAGATAAAAGAAAAATAAGTATTTCTGACTGAGAGACACTGTTTTACAAAAACCACAAAAGCACACGCAATTATCATGGAGGCTGAAGCCTTCCACACACACGCCCTGAAAGTGTGTGGGACTTCTCTCCAGAGTTTGGACGCAGGTTCCGCGGTTACTTTCCTGGGAATTGAGGGAAAGGATTTCGATGTGTGCTCCATCACATCTGGCTGGTAAGAAACACTGGATTCTAAGTTATATTATTTCTTTGCTAGTTGTAAAATTAATGGTACCTTTAACTTTGCGCTGTATTTATTTACTAGTAGTCTCTTTTTTGTCTTATTCCTGTGTAGTAGGTAGTCTGCTATAAGTCTTATGTCTGTTAGCTTTGTGTCTATTAAATAAATAATTCATTATATAATAGACCAAATCAGCCATTATTAAAGAACTTGCAAACAAGAGTGGGTCTTGGGGTGCTGGCCACCCCTAGAAAGCTACTGCCTGCTGCCAGGGGCCTGGGCAAAAGGCAGGGATTTATCTAACCCCTCACATCCATTCATAACAGTATCATCATGCAGAGAGCTTCCCCAAGGGAAACCTGCACATTGCTGTTTTTCTCCAGAAGGTCACGCAAGAGCTGGGTCACCCTGTCATGCTGTGACCTCTCTGGCCAGTCTGTATGGAGGGGAGAGCCCGTGCAGTGATGCAGCTGCCACTGAGCAGGGCTTCTGGGGCAGTCTCTGGGCTAACTGAAGACCTCATGAGATGTCAGGATGTTATAGCCACAGGTTAGGAGATACTGGCCTACATAAAAAATGCTGAAATCAGGGACTTGGCATTTTCTGCTTTGGTATAACTCCAAAATTTTGCTCAGAAAAAAGTTTGATCCCTTAAGTGACAATCTAGAGGGCCTGCAGGCCAACTCTGACAGTTCACTTTAGAGAAGATTCAAGAGATCCCCTTCCCAAGGTGCTTTCCCTGCCTCTCAGAGGCATATCCCTTAGTCCTCTGGCATGGTATAAACTAGCACTCTGGTGTCCAAGCTAGAGCCACTGAGAAGTCATAGTCTGAGGGCTGCTGCAGTGAGGTAGCTGTCAACCTGCCAGAGCTCACCTACAGACACGAGCCAACACAGATGGTAGAAGACTCACCTGCAAAGTCACTGTTCATCCTGCAATGGCACTGGCAATAAATAATGAATAGGAAAACACCTATTTTGATCACTGCAAAACTGACTCTGGAGTAGGCGTTGCAAGATTTCCTCCTGACGACCATACGGGTGCAGTTTAGTGGCTTTTTGGTTATTCTGTGGAAATGTTGTTGGGCTCAAAAGCATATGATCTGTGACTCAGTCCCCTGGGTCACTGACACCAGTGAAAGGGACAGGGTGCTACTGCTGCACTTGCCTTATTTTAAAGAATTCTTTATTTACGACCCACAGTTTTTTGTTGAGCCAATGTTTGCACCGTTTTAGAGCTGGGCTGAAATCCCCAGATTATTGCAATCAACACACTGCATGTATTTTCACAGTATTTTATATAGTTTCAGAATTCTACATTTTAAAGGCTGGTGTCCCTGCTTGTATCATGGACATTGTGGGTACTGAATGAAGGCATATGACAGAACATAAAGATTAGTCTCATCTGACTATTTTTCATTTTACAGATTCTGGTTCAAATACATTAAAAAAGATATCTTTTTTTTTTTTTTTGGGGGGGGGGAGCTTTCAGTGTGTGCTTGTTTGAAATGTCAGAGAAAAAAAATTAAACCAGACATAAATGCAGTGATTCTGACATTAATAAGATTCTGTTGCAAGTCTGCTGGTTGTTTGATATTCAGGTTTGTCAGTCTACAGAGCTTTAGTCTTCTTTTATTCAGTCAGTTTTAAAAATCTTCCCTCATTTGTTTGCAGTCATTCCTGACTGCCTGCAGCATACTATTTACAGTGTTCCTTACAGTTCAGGCTATTCGGGTTTTTTTCAAAATGTCTGCTTCTGTAGCAGATATTACCAATGATGTTTTCAAATATCTTCCTCTTAGGAACTTTAAGAATGTTTGAGAAATAGGTTATACTCAGTGCTTTTTCATAATAGCTGACTTGTATTCACAAATCAATGACAGCATCTATATGCAAACCATCATTTCTAAACCTGTCATATTAGAGTTGCCCTCCTCAGGGCTTAGAGGTATCCAAGAGCTTGGGGGCAGGAGCTGTTAAGTCTGGAACAAGGCCATAGTCAAATACCAATTCGAATTTTGTGGAGGAGAGAGACAGCTGAGAGGTCCTTCTCCTGGGGGACAGGGTTAGGAGTCACTCCCTGCAGGTCTGACTGGATGGATGTTTCCACATTGAAAAGTGCCAAGGGGAGTCTCAAATGCCAGAGCATGCCATGTTTCCAGAGCTGGAGATGATAGACAGACTCTGGTAAAAGGCAAAGGCAGTGGTCTTCCCCACAGGGATGGGAAGAGAAATGACCCCTACCATGATGCCAGCAAAGGCAGGGCACTTTCCTCTAGTTATTTTGTGGTGCTCCTTGTCTTCGACCTGTGTTGAACCATCAGTGTTGGGGCGCCTTCCCCGTGCTGAAGGAAGACTGTTACTCTTGCAAGATCAAGAGCTGTATTCTCAGTAGATTATTACCTTTTTTCCCCATCCATTTTGACAGTCAGATTGTTTGTGATTGGATTCCTGCAATGTGGTCTGTATTGGAAACTCCATTCCTGTGCTAAGAGGAGGGAATTCTGGCAGGAGGCAATTCTAACTGGGCACATGTCCCAGCTGCCTGGTCAGAAGAGGCCCCTGGGTGACATTCACCAAAACCTGATGTTGTTTCACTTGACTGCAGGTCACTGCAAGGCTAACGGGGTGCCCCACGTCCCTCCTGGCATATCAGGAGATAAAAGATACACCTTATGCAGGCAAGCACATACAGGTGCTGCAGTCACATGTATGTGAGGCAACCACTGCTGCCTGTGAGACGAGGGGAGTAAAAACTTTTTTGGTAAGGAAGGATTTCATTTGGCAGTTCCAGGTCTCATTTTTCTTCACTGCCTCCCTTGCAGACTAGGGACAAGATTTTACTTTTCAAGAGGAATTTAATGAATTTGATTTTGTTTTAAACAGCAAAAGAAATTAAACAAAAGAAGATTTTTCCTTTTGGCTGGAATTTGTCCAAATTAGTTCTGTGTGAAATCCATATGCTTTCCTTTGAGCACATGGAATTTCATAAAATAAACCTGACCAAAATTTCATTTTGACGTACACACTTGAAACTTCTCATTTCCAAAAAGGTCAATGTGCAGCATCTCACCTTTATGAAATTGCTTTTTTCCCCCTCAGGATTTTCTGTTGCTTTTGTCAATATTATGAACCATATAGTTCTTAAAAGTCCTTCCCTATGCCTTGTTCTCCCTTTAAAAAAATCATATGACCTTTTCAGTTGTGGAAGGAGTATGGATCTGCTCCACAAAAAGCAGAGCTGCACAGCCATGAAATAAGAATTACAGACAGAGTTTATGAAGCTGACCCTCTCATGGAATCTCTGCACAGCTGATATTTCCAGAAACAGGACAGTAATAGAAGGATATATGTACCTGGGCTGGCAAAGAAAGAAGCCATTTGTATGACTTCTTTCACATGACTGTTTACTAAGGGACTTTCTTAATTAAACACAGATGTCATAAATTATCGTAGCATTTTTGAGTAACAGCAGTTCAGCAGAATTTCTTGGCTGTTTTGATCTCTCATTTTATATTGCCTTTGCAAGAATAGTTGTCTTTCCTTGCTGTGGAAAGCCTACCTGAAGTCCCACAGTCCACTAATTCATACTAAAAATGCTACCTTATACAATACTCCTATTTATCAGCTTGATCCACTTTTTTGGATATTTTTTTCCTTGCTGTCTAGCAAGAATCTAGTAAAGTTTTTGATGACATTTTCTCTGAAGGTATTTTAATCTCAAAAAAGGAATCAATACAGCAGAGAAAGTTCCATTAAAAGTATACAGGAGAGTTTAACAGGGCTATGTCCAGGATGACAATGTAGTATTTGTTACTGAAAGCCAATATTTGGTTTCCTGTAGCACAGAAAGGTGACACTAAGAGTGTAAGTACAACCAATCATTAACCAAAGCTAATAATCTATGTTGACAACAGTGTAAACATGTTCAGTAAGTGTTCGCAGATCCAATAACCTTTCTGAAAATGTACTGTACTTTACAGCCTTGAAACAAATCTTCCTATCAATGTGGCACAAGCTTGAGCAGTGCTAGATTAGCAAAGTGGAAGTCCAATGGGCTTCTGTGCAACTGATGGTTGAACAAACACAGTTAAGGCCCAAGAGCTGAAATAATTTCAAGTTCATGGACTTAAATTAATAGAACTGAAGTACTTAGCCACTTCTCTGCCAATAATATGTTGTAAAGAAACCATATAGAGGTAGGAATACCAGTGACCAAAGTCTCTGGGGCTGATACGGTTTTGTACTATTTTGGAACAAGCAAGTTTGTCACTGACTATGTGAGCTGTTCCCCCTGTTTTCATAGCAATGTATGAGCTGTGGGAAATCCCAAATGAGGACTGGAAGTGTTCCTAACCACTGAAGTGCTGCAGATCCACCAGGGCTGGGACAGCATGAGCCCAAAGTCCAGGGCAGGGACACAGAGCTGTAGGGTCTCTTCTAGACTCCTGGGGGATGATGACTTCTGCTGTGTACCCTGTGCCCTGGCCCTCAGCAGTCTTCAGTTCAGGGCAGACACACACATTATTCCAAGCACCACGAGGAGGTCTGAGAGGGATGCCAGCAGAGCTTGGCTGTGGTTGGCAGCTAACTAAGCCAGAGATGCACCACTGAAGGGGAGGTCCTTCTCCTCCCCATGCCAACCTGCGCCTTGGAGTTCAGCTTGCACCATCACTGCCCATGCAAACCACTGGCAAGCTGACTGAGGGAGACAACAAAGAAAACACTAACAGAACTCTCTCACAGGGATGGATTCTGTGGCTGCTGAGCTCTCTGAAGGAGCCTGCCATGGTCTTGTGGAAGTGCCAGTTGCTGCACATGAGCTGGGGCAGGAATAGCAACCAGAAGTGGGCTGTGGGGGTGAGATTTCTCTCTCAGCAACAGTAAACAGTTATTCAACATCCTCAGTCATACCACCAAACTGTACAGTAGCCACTTGCTGTCCAAGAGTTCTTCCTTATAAGTTATTATCACTGATTTTCTCACTGGTATCCATTCGTCTTCTCGTTATTGAATGCACACAATATCTGTTTTCTGAGGATTGACTGGACTGGGAATTACTTGTCAGGATTAAATCTGTCTGATCTGTGGGTTTGACAATGTTCAATGCTTCTCTTGTTAATAAAAACTTATGACATCTGTGCTATAAATATGTGAGTTAGATTCAAGGGTTTGTTCTTCCTACTGACACACTGAACAAATACAAAACCAAGTCTGATTTCTGGATGTAGCCCATGGTGTTTTAAAAAAGCAGTAAGATGGAGCTACTAATAAGTATTTCAAACCTTCTTGAGTCAGTGTCACTAAGAAAACACCCACATGCACCCAAAGTGCAAATCAAGCACACATGTCAAATTGTGAAAGCATAAGATCTGTCCTTAAAGAAGGAAGGATCATAGCACAACATAATACATGGCACTGAACCTGCAGAAAACATAACATGATATGAAGGATAGCTGGTTTTTCTGTTAGGATGTTTAGAACATGATTTAAAATGCTGCATTAAAGATGGATCCTTTTTTCCAAAGGAGGGGAGCAAAACATGCAAGCATTCTTACCATTCTTATCTGCTCTTCTTAATATCTAAACAAAAATAGAGAGAGCACAATCAATCTTTTTTTTTGTATGGGTTAATAACAATGTTCTTCTTAGTGCACATTTATAGTTTGAGTCCTACATTACATTTTCACAAAGCTGCATAAAATTTCAAAGTTCTTAATATGTCTCCATCCTTCCCTCAGAGTATGGCATTTTTTAACTCCTCCCCTGCTGTGTGCTCTAAAATACAAGACCATGAGAAGAACCAGCTTTATTTTCTAGTTTGTTTATGGATTATAAGAATGATCTGGCCCAAAGCCTGACACTGTATGGCTACTGTGGTACTGGATTCAGGGTTGAGAGAAGTGGCCTAAAGAAGCAGAGCAAGAGTGATGGCTGGGAGGATGTGCCGAGCACCTGAGATGGTGAGAAAGACTCATGGTTTGTGTGGGTGGAGGAAGCAAAGGGATAAGTCAGGAGAGGAGCTGGGTGGCATGAAGGGGTCAGACTTGGTTTCACAGGCTACTTCAGCCTGAACTGCAATGGGGAGTCCAGGCAATGCTGCAACAAAGTGTAGGAAAGGGAAGAAAGCAAATCTTCCAAATACAGTTTCTATTGCTGCTGTGAATATCCAGTAAAGTGTTTCAAAATAGGCACATTAATTTTTGAGAGCAATGGAAACATTATCTGGTTTATTAAAATGTTAGTAGCATTTAAACAACTTCTCCAGCACATGCCATAAGTGCTCTGCTCCCAGAAGTGAAACCAGACAAGATGGATCCAAGTGCCAGGCTCTGCTGGAGCATCTTCATGACTGCTTTCTGCAGGGTGGTGTTGGCAGGGAACCAACAGATTTGTGACCCACATCCAAGATTTCCCAGATGGTCTCTAAGCAGAACTTTGCATGGGACCAATTTTACAGCACATAAAGTACGAAATATACTTAACAAGATGACAATTTTCCTCCCTATTTAAATAAGCAATACACCAAATTTTCAGTATAAGGATTGGACTTTTGAAGGGATGTAGCAGTGGAGTTTCAATCAAACAGAAATGTCCCATAAACATGGGTCAAGAGTGGCAAAAGTTTCTGCATAAGTAGTTTTAAGAATTTAAAATGAATTTTTAATGTATTTATTATTTTTATAATTATTATCTGAAGTTTGTATTACTTTGTTTTAATTACACCACCACCACCCCCAAAACCTTAAGGAAATATTAACATCCTTTAGCCACTTGAGAGGAACTTTGACAGAAGACCAGGGAGGAGGCTGCTTTAGCAATCATGTATCAGTGTCATTAGGTCTCTCTCTGAAGTGAGATTATTGATAAGAACATGTCGTGACAGGACAATGGGGAATGGCTTCAAACTAATAGAGAGTAGGTTTAGATTAGATGTTAGGAAAAACATCTTTACCGTATGGGTGCTGAGGCACTGGTACAGGTGGCCCAGGAGGTTGTGGATGGCACAACCTGTTCAAGGCCAGGTTGGATGAAGCTCTGAGCAACCTGGTCTAGTGGGAGGTGTTCCTGCCCACGGCAGGGGTGTTGGGACTAGATGATCTTTAAGGTCCTTTCCAACCCAAGCCATTTTATGATTCTATAATTCTTTTCCCCCACGGGATCAGAACCTCAGTGCCTGCCCTTTCTGTGCAGCCTCACAACAAACCTCTTGCTGCCTGGTCTAATTTAAAGGTAAGTTTTTATATAGGTGGGGGTACTTCACTGAGGGGTAATCACAGACCTACACCCCCCCAAAAATATCTAAAATATCTGTGACATGAGCATACTCTCACAGCAGGAAGGGCCCCCAGGGTCCAGTCCCTGCTTTGAAGCAGGCAGACGTGGTTTGCATTTAAGGTTTTCCTCCAGATATAAGAGGAGAATCACAGAAAGAGCCTCACTCCCTCCTATTCATGGGTTTGTGAAAAGTATCTGCTTTCCTATAAATTCGAACTTGATGCTGGTTTAAGAAAATGCTGAAAATTAAACAAGTAATTTTATTTTGAATTATTTTTCTTACTTTAGTAAAATCAAAAGTTTTCAGTTTATCAGATAATCTGACCACGTGCAGTTTCCTAACCCAGTGTGCTGAGTTAAACAGAGGAGCTGGCTCCATTTAATATTTTTTAACTCTTTCCTGGCAACTTAGATTTCTCTTCTGTTTTTGTGATGTATGACTGTAATTCTGTTTCTCTTACAAGTGGTATCTATGAGGAAAAAAAAAATCTTCATTTTCAATATATACTTGAATTGAAATAACAGAAGTCAACAAAAAGTCTCACTTAAATGATTTCCTATGCAGGCTAAAGAAATCAGGAGATGAGCAGATGAGGGTTGCTTGAAATAATTTGGGGACAGGTTGGGGAAGTTAAAGTGGGCATATTCAAGAAAACATCTAGGTAAAGAGTCCTTTAACAGAGAATATGCCATTTCCTGCTGATATTGTGGAATAATGCCAATACAAGAGCTGGTCTGAAGCACATCAGAGTTGGTAGTAGAGATGATCTCAAGATTTGTAGGTCTCACCAAGGTCAGGGCATACGTTGAAGATTTTTGGGTGGGAGTTTGGCTTTTACCAGGACTTGCCTTGGAATAAAGAAATGCTCTGGCTATGCAAGTTTAGAGAAAAAAACTTTACAGCTGCACCTTGCAAGATGCTGAGCCCTTGGTGAGAGTCTAGCACAGCACCCCTGGGGCGTTCTGTGGCCAGATGCACAGCAGTGCACCTCCCTGGGCACACCCTCAAAGGGCTGAGTGGCTCAGGATTGACCTTGGGCACCTCAAATTCATCAGGGTCTAATGGGATGGGAAGAG
>VYXC01012508.1:41673-64307 GCA_013397175.1 Platysteira castanea | reverse complement strand
CCCCGGTCCAAATTAAAACAATAAAATTTGAAGCAACTTATTTGGAAAGGTGACTGTTTTCACCCAGAACCTCTCCTAGCCACTCCCAAACACTAACCTGCTCCCCTCAAACAAGCAGCCATTAGAAACAAAAGGGAAAGGGGAAAGAAAACGGGAAAGGGGAAAAGGAAGGGATAAGGAAAAGGGAATGGGAAAGGAAAAGGGGGAAGATCGACAGTCTCACTGGGCTTTGCTCCCTTCCACCGAGGGAAGAGATAACAGCCCAAGAAAAAAAAAATAAAAGAAGAAGAAAAGAAGAAATAAAAGGGAAAAAAATAAAAAGAAGGATGGAGAGGAAAAAATGACAAGAGAACAAGGCAAAACATAACAAATCAGGTGCCCCCTCCCCAAACACTCGCAGGTGCCCTGCGCGGAAGGATGGGTTCCGTGCCGGGGCGCCGCGTACTCACATCGCGGACGGTGCGCAGCCCCGCTCCCCGTTCCGCCGCCATCCGCCCGCCGCAGCCAGCGCCCGCAGTGCCTGCCCGGGGCCGGGGCTCCTCCGGGGGCCGAGCCGTCCACCCACCCCCCCCGCCTGGCCCCGGGAACCCGCCCCGGGAAGGGCAGGAGCGGGGCGGCGCGGGCGCTGCTCGCTGCGCGGGGGCGGGAGGGGCACACCCCTGCTGCAGCCCTACAGCGTGCTCGTGGCACACTCGCTTTCTCTCCAGGAAAGAAACTTGGGTCTCGCAATCTGTCAGGCCACGTTTGCACCGCCGTTTTGGCTGCCTTCCCCTTCAGCACAGTCACCTTTGGGGAGGTGTTTCTCCAGGCAGCCCCGAGCCCCCAGGCCGCAGATGAAGTCTGGGCAGCGCGGGGCGGAGATGGGGCGGCTCTGCGCTCTCACACCGCGGCGCGGGCACCGCCAACAGCTGCGCTCTGCAAAAGCGCTCGGGCTGGAGAATGAGATGCTTGAATATAATATACGCCTCCGAGTGGCCCGGCCGAAAGTGGAGGGCAGCGCTGGTGTTCCTGCAAGAGAGCAAGCGGGGAGCTGTGGGGTGGGGCAGGACCGGGCTCGGCGGGGTGAGGGCAGGAGAGGAAGAGAGTTTTGAGGTGAGAGAGGGGGAAAGCAGTTCTGAGGGGAACCCCCTCCGTGCTGTTTCAGACCCGTGCCAAGAAGTTATTGCACGGACATCGTGTAACAGCGGCTTTTACTTCGTGCTCCCACCACACACTGCAAGCAGGTGGCATTGCAATTATACATCACATGTTACAATAGTGTCATATCTTATATACTACACTTATTGGCCACTATATATGATACTATGCTTCTTAACAAATATTAGAGTGAAGATTTTGTTTTAAAATACCTTCGTGGATGAAAAGCCTCAGCCGTGGTGTGACTTGGGAGTTCCTGCTTCTCTCACCTCCCTTTCCGTATTTCAGAGGAAAACCCAAGAGAGGGGAGAGAGAATTGCCCAACTGGAAAGACAAGGCATTTCACAGGATGAGCAATTTTTATCTCAATTCATAAAGATGGCTTGAAAAAGAGATGGAAAGATCATCACAGGCTATTTTTGATTTTTAGTAATACAGAAAGGCTTTTATTTAATCTGATTTTTATGATGAAAGTATGGGAATATATTTTTTTACAGAGAGACAAAAGAAGAAAAAATTCCAAAGGTTGTCTCATGAGCCAGGAGGATGAGTGGAAATAAGAAAAAGTTTGTTTGGACTATAGAGGGGCTTGTTTTTGTTAACTTTTATAACAACAACATGAATAATTTACATATTGAACTTTTTTTGACTAATTTCTATCTCAGAATAAAAAGACTTTTGATGGAGAACCAGTACCTTTCCCTTTTAATTAGCCTTAACATTCACTAAGAATATTTTGTTTGTCTAGAGAAATTTTCCTTCAAAATTGTAAGAAAAAAAAAGTGCCATCTTGATATTTTTAAGGTAAAAATTAAACATAAGAATCAAAAATATCTCATAGGACTTTTATTATATGAGGAAGTTGTGAGTAGAGTATATAGGAAACTTACTGATGATAATTTTTATACTGCTTTAATGTTACTTGAAGTAGTATCTCAATTTTAACACCACAACCAGGACCAGAGCTCTGAATTTTACTAGGTTCCATATTCATTCAATGATCTCCCTCTGTCTCTGAGCAAGAAGATGTGAGGAGAGGGGAATGCAGCTGTGTGGTAACCTGTGATGTGAGAGTACAGGTTCTGCCTCATGATGGCTTTGTGAGCCGCCCAGGTGAGGTTAGCAAAGGTCAGCACTCAGTGACATGCTCCCCTCTGCAGCCACAGACCCGTGCTGCTCACCATCTATCACAAGAAATAAAAGTTGTTCCATGTGTGTGTCTGAGGATAAAACCTAAAAGAGCCTGCTTTTTTCCTGCCACGTGTCAAATCATTAAACTTTTATTTAGAAACCAGCTACATTACCAGTGTCTTGGCTCATGTGAAGTGAAGTGGTCAGCCAGTGTGTAATGATTTTGCCCTTTGATCTGGGTCATGTGAACAAATGAAAGCTGGCAGCAAGAGCTACCTTCTACTTACTGTGCAGTGGACTGTGATATGCAGCAAGAGCCATCAATAGATAAACAGCAAAACTTCCTTTTTACCGAGGAAATGCAAGCTGTCCAAGTGTCTAATCGAGTTACTAAACCACTCAGTGATTCCACACTCTGCGTGTGTGGCCTCTAACAGACAGGAAAAACACTATGTAATGCTTATGTCAAAATATAACCTTTCCAGCAGAAGCACAGTACTATTTGCACTTGGCTAAGGGAATGGATCTGCTTTATGGTCTTTTTTCTCACTGTAGGAGCTGACTGGTACGTATCCAAAGGGCTGACTTAGCATTATACAATGTCCCCCTTCAGCTTTCAAAATCTGTTGTTTTGTCACAGTTTGAGCATCCAGTCTGGAGCTCTGTAGGCCAACCCCAAACCAGCCTCTGGATTGGGTACTCAAATTCTGCCCCTGTAGTAGCTCCCTAACAACTTTTCTTGGTCATAAAGTAAAAACAGAGAAAATTCAGATTTAGTATGTTTGTTGCCATGCCTCGTAATACGAGCAGTAACAGAGGAAGCAAGAGGCCACCTTTATTTTCCCATCACTTTGTGTCTCACGCGTGGACTAATCTGACCCAAGTGAAGACCCAGTATCTTTACAGCTTTCTAGGAATTGGGCTCTGATGATGAAAAAGTGAGTCCTCCTCTATAACCATATGGTAACTGTGCCAATGACAGCAAGGGTAGATGTACAATCCCAGAAGGAATGTTGGTGTTCCTGGAAAACCATTAGGCCAGCCACCTGTACCTAAGTATAGTTCATCAGATGAAAATCACCTCAAGGTTCCTAGCTCTGGGAGTTCACTCTGCCCTCACTGTGATCCCTCCTGGGACAAGGCCTGAGTCTGCTCCCATGCCTTTCCTGCCCTCCTCCTTTCCCTCTGGTCCCGTATCCACTTGATGGTGGAAAGGAAAACCAGACACAGGCCATACTGGAGCCACAGGGCAGTTCAATGGCAAGCCAGTGTAGACAACAGGGATGAACATCAGCAGGTGAGCCTGAATACAGTCTGCATGTATTGGACCTCTTTCCTGAATCACTAAGAAAATAAATGTAAAGCTGTTGTGAGAGACTGAAATGTTAGTGGTTAATGACTCAAAACAATTGGCCGTCTGTGGGGCAGCAGGGTGCTGTACTGAGGCCGGGTTTGCACCCCCTGGCCGAGGGGGAGGAGGGAGTGTAAAGGGACATCCAGCAGAGACTATGGCTCATGTTGAGAAAAAGCCTGCTGTGAGAATGGATGCATAAGGCAGATATCTACTTATGAGATCTAAGAAAAAGAATGAAGGGAAAGATCAAAGCATAAGGGTCAGAAGCAAAACAATGCAAAAGCACAGTGAAAATTTTGTACTTTTATTCTTTGTACTTGCAACATTCCCAGAAAAAAAATGTAGAAGAAAACTGCTATTGTTTGTCTGCAGCGAAAATGATTTCATAATGTCCTTGTTCTGGCCAGGACAGGGTTAATTTTTTGCAGTAGCTGGGAGGGGGCATGGCTAGGGCACAGAGGTTATTCTAAACCACCTCATGTCATTGCTGGGGCCAGGGGAAAGTGACACTCATTCAGGGAGAAGGGATTCCTTCTGAGAAAACATGGTGGTTTCTATTATTGGGGTTTTTTTCCCCATGTGAATTGTTTCTTTTCTTATACCCTCTGTCAATAGTACTGTTGCTGTTACTGTTCATTTTCTTATTTTTTTTCCAGCAAATTGTTCTTATCTTAACCTGTCATCTTTGCCTTTTGTGCCTCCAATTCTCAATGTCATCCCACTGAATCGGGAGGGGGAAGGGGAAAGGTGAGCAGCTGTGTGGTTTCGGAGGGTCTCAGAGGGGACACTGAATTGGGAAGTACCATTCCTAAACCATGACGTATATTTAATCCAAACCCAAAGAGTTTCAGTTCACAGTACCTGTCAGGCTCAGATACAAGCACTGGTCCTGAGCAGTCCATACCCCCCTGCTCCGTTCCCCCTAAGACGGGGGATGATAAGGTTATTTGTATTGCAAAGCTTTAGCCACTAATTGTTTATCAAACCTGGAAGAACGGTTTCCCACACAGCTGAAGATGGGAAGGAGGCTTCCCCAAAGAGTTAATTCCAGTCTTAAGGGTCCTGGTCTATAAGGACTCAGAACTCAAAAGTACAGAGTACTTTTAGGAGTCTGGGTAATTTTTTCAAAAGCTTGAGGCTTGCTGAAATGTGTAAATAACTACAGTTTCTTCCATGCCTGTGTGCCCTCCTGCCAATGGCAGCCTATACGTAACATATTTTATTACTGTGACTGCCATGAAGAAAAAGGCCAAAGGCCTTGTGCCTCACACCTGGGCCAGAAATGAGCGCACAGACACAAATAATAGACAGTACAGCAATCTGGGAGAGTGTCTGAGACCTGTACCATGGAGTCATGGCTTTGACTTTGGCAAAGCTTCAGTGCCTGGGGTCTGCTTTAGATGCCTAAATATTTTTCTAGGTGTAGACCATTGTCCTTCCTATTCAACTGGGATTTAATTACATGAATCCAATAAAATGATCATGGAATTGAGAAGAGTATCTCAAACTCATTTCTGTAGCTGGATTTGAGAATTTTTTTTCAAGAAAAATTGTATTATTCCAATGGTTTTGTGAAACAAAGAATTTTCTCTCTACCTTTCCCAAGCTGATTCTCAGATATACATCTCCCGTGAAACAGTACCTCATGGGATTATTCCAGCTCTTTTCTTTGCTTTTCAGTTTGAAAATCCCTGGCAGTTGTTGAAATTCTGCTGTCTGAAATGACCTCCTGGCTTATACCAATTCAGTGATTTCATCTCTTGCAGCCTTGCTGACAGCTCAGAATCTGCAGACAAAACCCTCTCCCCAGTCAGGCAATGCTCACAGCCTAGTGGAACATCTCCTGGTACTTCTTACCTCAAGGAAAGCCAAGGGCCCTTCAAGGCCTTTTTTGTTATGAATAAAAGTCCGATTTAACAATTATCCATTCATTTTATACTTCATTATAGTTTATTGTTTGTTACCTGAATGTTATATTACCCCTTCTGCCTGTTAACTACCTTTATTAATAGTTATTGCTAACTGTTGTTGTAAAAAACCCCCACTTGTTAATTACCCAAAGGCAGTAACTGTTCCTTATCAGTGCATACCAGTGTTGGAATTTATGGCCCCTTTACCCTTCCCACCCATTGCCTAGGTACCCCCCCGAAGGGCGGCCTGAAGATACCAGAGAGGAAAAAAAACAAAACAAAACAAAACAAAACAAAAAAAACCCTGCCAAAAAAACCAACCAAACAAAAAACAAACAAACAAACAAAAAAACCCAAAACAAACAAAAAAAAAACAAACAAAAAAAACCCCCCAAAAACCCTGATATGCAAACAAAAGCCTAAAAGACTCTTGGGAGAAGCAACAAGGCCCCTAAAAACAACAAGTTAAAAGCCAGCCAACAAACTTTTAAGAAAAACCAACCCGATTATCAGTTAGAAAGAGGACTACCACCTGGCCAGGTTTTGAGTTTCTTTACGGTCACCCTAACAGCAAAGGGCTCGGCTGAGAGCCTCCTCTCTCCGAAGAGGAGCTGAATTCGCCTTCCCGGCCACTCCCTTGTGAGGAGAGAAGGCCTGACTTTGTTACTTTGAGTGACAAAGCCGAATTCCTCCTCCCCCACGTCGAAGCTGGGAGCAGCGGGGCTGTGCACAGCCTGCCAGGCACCCAACCCAACCTGATCACTTTTCATAAAGGCTTTTAAAGGACCTGCAGTCCTGCCCGTTTTTATTTCCTTTTTGACTGATGTTTTCATCATATTGCTACAACTGTAGTTGAGACTGTTTTGCTTTCAGTGGATTTTTGGGGGGAACTGAACTATTGCAGAAAGAGCAAATATGGAACCATCTATTTTAAAAATAGTCTCTAGCAATCTTACATTGTCAGAGAATTCAGTGCCAAGCACTCTCTGCTCTCCAGCTGTTATCATGTTCAGTCCTAGGCTAAGGAGAATAATGCAAATAAATGTAAAAAAAAAAGGAGGGAGAGATGTGATTTTATCTGTTATTGATTTTAACAATAATTAATACAATTAATAGTTCAATATTTAATATTAGAACTAATAGATGTCTACTTGAAATAAAGAATCACTTCTGCTAATTGACAGAACCAAAAGCCTTACTCTAAACAGAGCATAGCTTTGGAGAAATTTATAACCAAATTTCTATCCAACCCTGTAGGAGAAACTGAAATAATTTCTGGTAATGAATGTCAAAGTTTTGGCCTGCTTCTGAACATTGTGCTTCTTTGGAGAAATTCTACCTAAAATACTCCCAGAGAATTTCTGCTTACAGATGGGGTTTGAGATTGAGAACAGCAGGAAGTGATTTGGACACGTATATCCCACTAATGCTGCTGTTATCCTGGCGCCAGACCTGTTACACACCCCAGTGCTAGCCCAGCCCAAAGACAACTCGGGTAAATTCCTGGCCACATTCTGTAGGGTCCTAGACGAAGAATTTAGTAGCACTGGTATGCCTAGGAGCCCCTGGATCCACAAATTATCTGCAAACCCACTGAGTGCACCCCATCCCATCATCCTCGTCATTAATGAAGACATTATGTAGTGCTGGTCCCAGTATCAGTCCCTGTGCTGCACCACTTAGTGACTGGCCTCCAGCTGGCCTGGAGAGACTGAAAGAGCTGTGACTGTTCACCCTGGAGAAGAGAAGTCTCATCAGTGCATTTACCTATAAAGATAGGGACGGGAAAACAAAATTCTACAGATATACATATGATTTCAGAATATGGTCACTCACTGCAACACAAACAGGGAACTGAAAACAAGATTTTAGGATGTGTATGCTCTACAAAAGCCAAAACACAATCATCAAAGGATGCAATAAAACAACAGGGACATTTTATGTGTTTCACTCACATGTTATGTGAGAGGTGCTCTTAGCTTTCAGAGACTGATGGTATAAATCACTTTAAAATTAATGGAAATTGCAAGATTGAGTTTTCTACATGGGATACGTATTCTCTCAGAAAATTTAAAGACTCTTTATTACCCTCAGTTTAAAAAATAAATGGACAGTTTATACATTTTCTTGATCTGTTTCTATGCTGAGTTATATCAATATAAGCAAAAGAATGATTGTATTCTTTTGTATGATTACAGGTGTATCATACCTGTAATCATACAAAAGAATGAGTACAGGATCTAACAGTATGAGATAAGGAGTTTACTCTTTTCATTTCGGTTACCATGAGAGCTGTGGGACTGAATCACCATTTCTTCTCTCCGTTTTTCCCTTTCCCATTTCTTTTTCAGTTTCTTTTCATTTTTCTTTTCATTTTTCCATCTCCTTGTCCTCTTCCACTTCCTTTTCTTCTTTTTCCTACAGAGCTGTAAGTGTGGATTCCTTCTGTGGGAAAGATTTTAGTCTGAAGAATGACTCCTCCCATCATTACAGGCTTCCTGAAACTGCATTCTGTGTTTGGAGAATTGAGTCCTAAAGCAGGTACAATACTACAGTGGATGATAATGAGAGAAGCATGGGAAGAATTAGAGGAAGAACATTACGTATTCAAATCCCTCTGGCTGTTTTGAAAATTATATCCATGATTATTAGTGAATGTCAGTGACTTAAATTCTTACTTACTAGGATATTCCTTATAAATATTACCCCAGGCATAGCAAGAACAGTCACAGGCATTTCCTAGTTACTTACATAAGGCTGTCAACCCAAATAAAAAATAGTTAATTAAAGTTTCAGATCTCATTTTAAAAAAATACAGGCTTCTGTGATTCTCCTCACTGTCCAAGTCAGAGAACAGTGTGCTTAGATGAAATGTAGCAAATTTGGAACGGTCAGTTTTTCATCTGAATGCTAATCAGGAATTCTGATTTACTACAGACCTGAATAATGAAGTTATTATTTTCCTTCTTTTTGGATATAGATTAGATGACTAGATCTAGATATTTCTGGTGGAAATATATCAGTATTTAGATGACTTTATGTTTAGATTCTGATTATTCTGCCATAAAGGGACCTCCCCAAATCCCTGACATCTGTGACAATTCTTGACAAACATGGCAGCACATATAAAGATAGAAAGTAAATACTTTTATTGCAGACATTCCTAGAAATCCTAATCATGGAATATCAGTCTGTTGTGCTAGATGCTTAACATCTGCAAGACACATGGCAAAACTCACAGGTGAATGATATAAATCTCATAATTTTTGTTTTAAAAAATCCATAACAGAGATATAATGAAATTCCTCCTCCCTGCCTAATTCTTTATATATGTCTGCTTCTCTTTACCTCAGATAATGTCCTCAGTAGTTAAGGGATAATAAAAGCAAATATCCTGGAGACAGTATAGCTATACTATCCAGTCCCTTGTGACATGTTTTCGTAGCAGTGAATCTAAAACCTATAAATCCATATCACTAACTTTATTGTATCATGGAGTGCATTCATTGCCTTGTGGTCAGATCATAAAAAGGCTGTTTTCAAAAGGTCATCTGTATCTGGCATCTAATTAGGGATTGTTCTCAAACTCTCTTGCTATTCATAAATTGAAAATGGTTGCAAATAGAATTGTCTCTAGGATACCAACACTTTGTTGCTATTAAAGAATTTTCCAGCTTAAAAAAATATGGACTAAAAAGCTACTTCATAGTGATAGTACCATTTGACTGAAAAGAATCTAAAATCACAGCATTCTGATAGATCTCAGAAAAAACCTGATTACCTTGTACAAAAGTAATTTCTGCTTTCAGTTATTTCATTCTAAATATATAAGCAGTTGTTTACTGTAAATAAAAGATTTCATTATTGTTGTTTATAGCTCAGAGAACAGCATTATTGTTGTTTATAGGCTCAGAGAACACTGTCCTTCAAGTAGAAATTAGAGTTTTTTCACCAAAATAGGATATTTTTCGCTCCCCTCCAACTCTGAATTGATATTATACTCTATGTTAATTTTTATTTTTAATCTGTTCATGCTGGGCTGTCTTATGCAGTTCTATATAGCTACTACATCTGTGCCATCTTGAGTTTTTTCACCAGCTTGTAATGTTTTTTACATTGAAAATTAATCGCAAGTGCAACAGCTTGTCATCAGCCACAGCCAAAGGGGATGGCTCAAATGGCACCTCCCTAAGCAGTGGTCCAATTGCTCTGTTAAGGAGGGGATGCCTCTCAGACAGACACGTGCCCAAAGCAAAGTTTCGAGTCTGCAGGCTACTGGTTTGGCAGGCACAGAGAGCAAAGCATGTCAGGATGTCATTGTGGTAATGTCCAGTGATCTTTTTGTCTTCAAATTGCAATAATTTCCTACCGGAGTTTGAATAATTGATAGCAAAAGTCTGTGTTAGCTTTTCTCTGAGGTCCTGCCCATTTTTTTCAGCACAGAGGATTTATAACCAACCCTCTGCCATTGCAGTCAGATTCAGCTGTGGATTTGAATGTTGGCTGCAGTTCCTTATTGTGGGCTTGCTGCTCTTCTTGCCATTCTTTTTGTTCTTTGCTTTTAGGAGCAGAAGCAGATGGGTCCAAAAACGGTCAGATTGATATGATTCCAATTTCACTTATAACCCCAGAGCCAAGGAATTGCTTGTTCTGATGTAGGACTGGCGTTTTAATCCCAGCATTAACATATTGCTTTGAGAGCAGTCTCTCCCATTGAGAGACGAAGTGGTTTTACTTAACCGCCATGTAATTTCATATCCCTTTGGCTTCTGTATGTCCAGCTGCAAACTAGAAATGCCTTTTGACTACTCATGTTTTCCTTTTCGTGCTGCAGGATGGTGGTATTCAAGGTGGCTCTTCCATATTCTTAGTAGCTGCTGTCCTATAACTGCATATGCTTTTTTTTGCCTTTCCTGGAAGACAAGCCTGCTTCCTGGTAGTTATTTTCCCCTCTGTTTTTCAGCCTAAACATACTCATGGCTAGGTTATTTCCATGTCTTGCTGTGTCAGCTAAAAGTCTTTTTTCTTCCCTGAGATTCGGTCTTGATAGGTTTACAGAGAATAATTGTTTCCTCTTTCAGCTTTGATTCTGCTGAGCTAATTAAGTTAAGCTTTTTAGTGTTTCTCTCATTAAAAGAAGCTGTCAGTTCCCTCATCATGTTTGCTTCTGTGCACTGGTACTCATTTGCTCCTCTTTCTCAAAGCAAGGGACAAGGGTTTTATGCCACCTTTCAGAAAGGACTCACAAGGAAAAGGTCATTACATGTCCTGTCCTCTTTGCTAAAATTAGTGCAGAATCACAGAATTGGTCAGGTTGGAAGGTACCACAGTGGGTCACGTGGTCCAACCTCCCTGCTCAAGCACATGGCACTGGATTGTGTCCAGATGGTTCTTGAATATCTCCAGTGAGGGAGATCCACAACCTCCCTGGACAATCTGTTCCAGTGAAAGGTCACCTGCACAGTAAAGCATTTCTTCTCCATATTCAAGTGGAACTTCCTATCCATCTGTCCTAGGTTACAATGTAAGATGTAACCAAAAGCATGTATTCTATTATCACCTTCACAAGCTGTTAAAGCAGGTGGGGCAGTGTTCGTTATCTCCTACCATGACTCATCCTTGATAACTCCCTCCAGGGGCTCTCTCTGTTTAATGGGCTGTCAACGACCTACCGCATGACTCACAGAATTACATCACCCCATTGTGAGATGCTCTGCTAAGGGGGAACGAGACAAGCATTCCCACCTGGATATAATCTGGGGTTTGGAACAGCACAAGCACCCCTTATCTAATGGATTCCCAGAGGACAAAAGCTACCCCCGGACCTTCAGGTGAAAAAACCCACACCCTTCTACAGGATCACCGCTTCAACAGGACCACTTCATCTGGACTGCTACCACCACCCCAACTAACAGGGTGTCAGGTTGTATCCTGACTCTGTCAGTGTTCTTGTACTATTGCATTTATTTTAATTTTCCTATGAAATTATAATTCTGACTTGCGATCTCCCACTGGTTTGTTTTCAAACTAGTACAGCATCAGTTTCTGCCTGTTGCTTCTTGTGCCATTGCTTGGCACCACTGGGAAGAGCCTGGCTCCATCCTCTTGACACCCTCCCTTCTGATACTGATAGACATTGCTCAGGTCCCCTCTCAGCTGTCTCTTCTCAAGGCTGACCAGGCCCAACTCTCTCAGCCTTTCTTCTTAAGTGAGGTGATCCCATCCCCTCATCATCCTCATCCTCTGCTGGAGCTGGAGCTGCTCCAGGACAATACTTTCTCAGATACTCAATACTTTCTAGATACTTTTGTTTCTTTGAAAATAAATCCCTGGTTCATAATTTCCCAGACGATGCACTCACAGTCTGTAACAAAAATCTCACTGCAGGTCCAAGGGGAAGGATCTTACAACATATTTGATAAAAGATCATCACACTGCTTTGACTCCATGCCCTAAAGTTCCCTAGATCCCCCTGAATGATATTGCAGCCTTCTGCTTTGTCACATCATGCCAGTATCCATTAAAAATAACATTTTAAAGTAGGGATGAAAGCTCTTTTTCTGTCTTCATTGTTTCTGCCCAGCACAGGAAGCTATTTTCTTAATGAGTTGAAAGATGACCTGGCAGTGCTGTCAATTGGACTTGAGTCCAGAAGGTTTTTTGGGGTTCATGCAGCCCTGAAAATTCTTCTGAAAGTGTCCATGCTCAAGGAAAGTGGGAGGCACCCCCTTCCCTGCACTTGTTGGGTACTGAAGCCCTGTCTGGAGCATACGCTTGGAGCCCGGGGAGGAGTTTCCCAGGAGGAAGAGAACTGCCCTGCCACACCGGCTCCCACAGCTGGGTACTGCAGCTCAGGGTCCAAGGCAGCACTGCATTCATTTGCTGCGCAGCCCTGGAGCACCTAGTCAGAAAATCCCTCAGGAACCTATGCAGTTGAGGGGGAGGAACAGTGTAAGTGCTGTTACTAACCCACCACAAACCCACAAGGATCTCTACTACTAACCTCCTTCCAGTATAGCAATTTTCTTTTCAACAGAATCAGTTTGTCAGCTGTCTTGTTCCAAACTTCAGGCATTTTTCTATTTCTTTTGTGAGTTTCTTTACCATTTATCTAGCAGATATGGTCCCAAGTGACAGCACATTAAATGTTTTCCTGAAGTTCAGATAGATGAGATCTGCATTTCCTATTCAGATCTCTCAGCACATCAAAGAAGCTTGGTCTGGCATGATCTACCACTGGTAAACACATCCTGCCTTTGATCTCATTTTCTATTAACTTCTATAAGCCAAAATTATAAGAGATGTGCAGTGTTTCTAATTAAAAATCAGAGTTCCCACGAGTCTCATTTTTTATTTTTGTTCCCTTCACAGTTGCTTATGCATTCATGAGTAGCAATGCAAGTGTAAATAAGTATACATATAATGTTCCTGAAAATCGGGAGATGAACAGCTGAGATTGCTGAACTCCATTAATCTACAGATCAGGTACAGCACAAGCTACAGCCTTAGGAAATGCTGCTTCTCTGGAGAAGTCAGGACAGGAATAGCTCATGCAAAGGGTCTAGATCTAGGGCTCTCCTCTGCCCAGCTGGGTAGCTTGGGCTCAGCCACAGTTTGTCCTCCAGCCATGGGGGAAGTGCTCTGCCTGCAGTGGGCCCTGCTATGGAGTCTCTGACTCCAATCATATGGCTCTAAGGTTTTTATTTTCAGTAGCTGCCTCTTGTCTTGGATCTGCTATTTTTCTCTTCTCATCTGGTGCAATTTTGCTGTAAAAAGCATACAAAGTCCAAAAGGTTTTCACCTTTTAGCCAAATGACCCAGGCTGCAGGCATGCTCTGATCTCCCCTTTGAACAAAAATCTGCCATGAGACAAACACTCCCCCTTTATTTTAGATTTTATTTTTCACACTACAGCCTAATACTATCTAGCCAAAAGCTTTAGGTAATTTTCTCCAGCCTCTCTGAATTAAAAAGCTAGAACAGTATATTTTCAGCAAATGTGCCTTCTGCTGGCTCTCCACCAGAATTAGTTGAATAGAATAATAATACTTGAATAATCTTTCCAACTTTACACATTAGCGTTTGCTCAGAACTAAACAAGTAAATCATCAAACATGTTTGTGAATAATGATTTGACAAAAGTTGTAAAACATTAAGATGACATTGACAAATACGCTACCTTAACATGCAAAAGGGACAGAAAATGTATGTTACTTTTTTAGAAAACAGAGTTTATACATCTATTATTTATATTTTGGAGAATAAACATGATGTCTACATTAATTTTCATTCATTTTGAGCTTATCATATTTAGATAAAAAATAAAAATTGTCATATGATGAAACAGCATGAAGGTGGTTTGGATAACATAACTTCTTCGTTTTATTTGCTTTGACGTTGCCAGTGGGTTTCTGACACCGAACACCTCAGAAATTCTGAATCTTGCCTAACAAGTCATTAAAACAAGAGATTTAAAGCTGTGCAAAGCTAGTCTCCTATTTCCCTCTGCATGACATTCAGCAATTTTGTTTAGTCTTTAAGAAGCTGTGGTGCATGGAAAGAGGTTTACCACTCACATCAGGTTCCCATCTTATTTTCTTTCCCTCCATTTTGTATTTCAGTTCCTACAATTCAAAGGACGTGAACAGGTTAAATGAGAGCAGCAGAAATAAAACGCAAACATGTACAAACTCCATCTGCACAGAGAGCACTGCCCACACAAACCTTTCTCATGGATAAGAATTTGGGAATTAACAAGGGTTAGTAGTATTTGTCGTGTATTTGATTAAACCATGGAAGCTATTACCAGGGTGATGACCTAAGATATGTACTAATGGGCTATCAATTTCTACAAACCACAAATTAAAGCAGGGGAAGTGCTTACAGAGAGAGAGAGACACGGGCAGTGTTTGCAGAAGCTGGCACGGTCTGTTGAACACTCTTGTCTGCTGAAGAGCACTCTGTGTTTAACTGCAGCATCTCTAATAACTCAAAGCTGTTAGCTCCTGATTCTGTTTCTTAAGGTAGAAAGTGATTTATTTTCAGAAGAGATTACAAGGAGGGAGTTTTAATTTTGATGAATATAAGATTAAATCCTGTGATGGATACAATGCATAAAAAATTAAAAATATGGCAGATTTAATAATTCCCCCATTTGTCTTTTCTCAGCTGTTTGATTTGGCAATATGATTATTCTTAGGCAATTCCAGCTTCTTGACTGAGCAAGGTTTTAATGTCTGAAACCTTTGCAGAGATAAGAAAGTTTACAAAGATATGTAGCAGATGTATTTTTCCCCTTCTATTATTATTTTTGTAAATATTCACAGAAGCCCAGCTGATGTCTCTTTTATCTTTAACAGACAAGATCCTCGTAGCCCCAGGATCTTGGTCCAGAGGAGTTCTCCCTTCAGTTGCCTCTGCAGTCGTGTTATTGCCATGCCAGCTTCCTTTCAACAAACCTTCTTGCTTTGCACTTTGCAAAGCATTGGGTGGTCCATCCCCGTCCTGGCCATCCTGCCTATCTGCTCAGCAGACAGAAATGGAAAACAGGAGTCTGCCTGGGAGGTGGCATGCACTAGAGGAAAATCTATGCTGAATTTAAGGATAGCTGGTGGATGAATTATATAAATTCTCCCTTCTTGTTTTGTAGCTCACACTCCAGCAGTCTGCACTGTGCTCCTTGCATGTGGCAATAAAATGTGTATTTATAGCAGAGTCCTTGACTCTCAGCATAGCCTTAATTAACAGCTAAGATTTACCATCCTTACTTGCTTTGTGTTGCCAACAATGAGGAACGTAAAGCAGTTGAACAGTAAACAGAAGTATTTATCAGATGGATCTCACTTGAAAAGGAAGCAAGTTATGTGTAAGACGTTTCAAAGACACTACAGCAGCCCTTAGTGAAGGAACATTACGATTGCCCATTGCAGCCTGGGAATAACTCCTCTGCCCACTCTGGACTGTGTAGAGTAAGGGCAAAGGTTCATCTGCAGAAGCCCCAGGACCTACTGGAGAGGCTGTAGCCAGATCTTACATGTCTCACCGACCTTGTGAGGTTCTTGAGCTGCACAAAGGGTATGCACCCTCTTCTCCTCTCCAGGACAATGGGCATTATTTTCTACGCAGGTGACACATGCCCGGAATGTGCTGGTCTCCACGCTGTAACCCCAGAGGACTTCAGCTGTTGCTGCTTCTCGCGCTGTCTTTCAAGGGGAAAGCCACACTGCCTGCAGTGTGCACACTGTCTAATTACATCTCCTTGCCAAAGGTCAGATTTTCATATGTGTGCTCAGTAATAAAAGTTGGTAATCTCTGGCAAGTAAGCCTTGATTCTTGTATTGGTATTTGTTTTACAGTTTCTCTCCCCTGTCCTCCAGAACATTTGTTGCTTTAGAGTCCACCAAAACCAGGCTGACAAATATTTGTCATTGGTTACTGCTGACAGCGGCCCAGCGTGGTGCATCTGCGAAGAGGTGCCCTAGGGAGCATCCCCTGCAGCTGCTTCTGTAGGAGAGAATTTGCCTTTGGGAAGCCATTTCCGTGACGGGAGGCTCACGTTTCAGCTAGAGGACCGAAGGGGCAGCCGGTAGCCTTCTGAGGAAAGCCGCGTTTTCCAAGGAGGTCGGCTGAATGGTGGTGGACCACCCTGAGTGCTTTATGCTGACTCTCCGTGCTGGCAAGCCTCTGAGGGGAGCCTTCTGGAAAGCCTCTGTGCAAGGGGAGCCTGTGGATGGCCTGGTAGGCCTGGTACAGGAGTCGCTCTTTCTTTTTAGTTTAATCCTTTTACCTCAGGTTGGGTGGAGTGTTGGGGGTGGGTTCTTGTTGAAGTGACGGGGGTTGCACCTCATGCGAAGCCTCGGCAAGAAAAAACTCATCTCTAACAAGAGAAGATGCAAGTTCAGTACCCCCGGTTTGGGAGAAGTTTTTCTTTTAAGATTAGCTGTCCTTCATAAAGGTGTGGGGAATCAGCAATCGTGTGGGGAGTTCTTGCGCACAAGGGATAAAGGGAATTAACCTTTGTTTTATTTTACTTAGTTATCTGGAAACAGAAAACCCTGGTTCTCTCCCCACTGACCACCTCCATTACTCCTTTCTCTCTCCCCTCTTCCCCAGTTTTTGTTCCTTTATTATTCCCCAAGGTAACCCCGACCATGTGGCAGCAGCCATTTTGCCGACTTGCAACCCCCCTCCCCTTCTGCTCACATCATCACGTCTAACCCCTCCCCTCCGATCAGGTATCCCTGACACAGACCCTGCCTCACCTACCTGTGTCTCCATCCCCTCCATCGGCAGCCCCACACCCAGGAACCAACCCACTCCCATTTCCCACACCACCAGGACCAGAAGTGAGGCTAGTAGCAACCAGAAAGATGCCATCTTAGAAGCCCCAGCAGAAGAAAAAATACAAGAATGTGAAGAAGCTACAAAGGCAACTGCAGTGTGAGAACTCAGCCGGCACCGATCTCCAACGTCAACACCAACCAGCCACCTCATTATTTTAGATTTAACTATTCCGCATTATTTTACCATTTTTCTGTTGTACAAAAATTAGCTGTAAGAGTCCTTGGGAAAAGCTCTTCCCTCTTCAATTTAGTAAGAAAGGGGGAAATGTAGTGCTGTATTTCCCCACTCCTTTTCTTACTAAATATCTGCCCTTCCCACATTGTTCCTCCTTCCCTGCCCCTAGTCCTGGCCACTCCCTCAGGTTTTCCCTATTGGTTCCAGTACCCCAACTCCGCCCATGTACTGCCCCTGCACCCTGAGACCATCAGTCCATGTGCTCTCTCTGCCCCCCTCATCCCTATATAAATTGCAGACTCCCTGCCATTTTGGCTGTCTTCTCCTGGGAACCTGCACATAATCAGGTGAATAAAGTTCCTCTGAGGTCCCCATGCGGGGAGCTTTCTCACCTCCTTTATGGCCACTGTGTTGTAGAGCGACAGCCGGAGCAGTGTGGGGCAGCTTGGAAGGGCTACGGGAGGTGGAACAGCCGCTCTCCCCGAGGCAGCCCCGCTGCGCTCTCCGGGAAGGTTTGCGGCTTGCCATGCCAACACAGAAACTACAGACCGCAACACTTCAGAACATTTGTTGCTTTAGAATCAACCAAAACCAGCCTGACAAATATTTGTCAATGGTTACCGCTGACGGTTTCCCACCCACAAATCTTTTGCTTGAACTGCTTTTGGCCCTGCTGTGTCCTGCCTGTCCTGAAAGCTGAGAATTATTTCTTAGTTCTTTTCCTTGTGTTTGTGAAAATGGGCTTCCAGCTGAAGCAAACCTCCATCCACTTGAATTGTAGAAGCAGGCAGGGAAATTACACAACAGGTCTGCAGTGCAACTCCATCCTCTCTCTAATTCCCTATTAACCTCAAGAGAACCAATTAATATTTTTACCATGCTTCAAGTACATTCATTCTTTGGAAAGCTTTTTCTTGTTAATCGAGACACTATGTATTTTTCAACTTCAGGCCTTACTTCTCCCTCCTAATTTTTTTAGATAAGCTTCTTTTCCTAATCTACTCATTTCTCTCTGATCACCTCTTTAAAAGCAGAAGGGCCTCATTTAGCCAGAATTCACTTCTAACATGAAAAACTAGATTAAAGCTGGGGTGTGCTGTAGGTTTATAGCACTTACCAGTATAGTTTGGTATGAATATGTAATCATTAGACAATCTTTCATCTATAAAACACCATATACATCTAGCAGTAATGTTTGTCTTGTAATACACTTTCGTACTGACAGATGGAGTAAGAGACACCTAGAAACTGTGGTAGTGGTAGTGGTAGTGGTAGTGGTAGTGGTGCAAGTGTCTGTCCAGCACTTGTTTAACTGTGTCAGATGAACAGAGTATAGAAAACAAAGGATAAAGTTTAAAAGGTAAGAAATTTCCTGTAGGAAAATTTCTCCTTTGGGAAATGAAGCTTCATTAAAAACTGAACTATCTGAAAAATGCACTGCTTTTCACGAAATTCTATGGTGAAAATAATTGAAAAGCATTTTAGCAATGTCAGTGTGATTAATTTGGATTCTTTTCGGAATAAATTGTTTCATGATTGAAACTCAAACCTCTTTACTAGTTAATTCTCTTAGGATAATGCATTTCAAATTTCAGATGAAACAGCATCTTCTCTAGAAACTGTCTTTTAAGAAACTATAAAAAGTTGATTTTGTTCCCATTCAGAATGAGCACAACTTTCAAGGAGCCAGAACTTACCTACAAATTCTACCTGGAATGATGTTATAACAAAAGTCATTTGAGAGTCTCAGTGGATACGACAGTGAAATTTAGAAATTAATTCCAAGGATTATGAATTAGTACCTACATGCTTCCATCACTTCTGCCCATGTAAAATTTTGTGGGAAAGGCAATATTATGGTTTTTGTTCTGTGTCTTTCCAGAAGAAAAGCCAAGTTCTCTTGATCTCTCTCTGTCTTCCTGATGTCTTAATACTGATGTTAGTCTAGATCTGTGGTGTTGTAAATGATGACTGAACCTGACTGTGTTATGTTTAATGCTGGTGACCTTCAGGACACCTCACAGAAATGTGCTGGTATAAAATGGTAAATATGTACCACTGGAAGACATTACTGGGACATACATCAGGGCTAGTTAGTTCATTATTAATCTTAGAACCCATGAGTCACTTCGGTCATGTATATTGCCACCAGTCAAAACCTCTGCACCTGGAAATCTGCTGATTTTGGGAACTTTACTAGTAGGTCATGGGACAGAGTAAAACACTGGCTAGTTCTGCTGCCTATACAGTTTTAACAAATGAGGTTAAAGCTTTGCTTTGTTTCCAAAATAAGCAAATTCAAGCAAACCTATAGAGAAGAAAGGTATGATTAGCTGCTGATGATACTTGCACAAATTTCAGCTGGGTTAGCACATCTCCATTTATACTACAGCCATAGGTTTAGACAATTACCTAATTATCAAGATGGTAACTATTTATCCGTTATCAATATATATCTATTAATAGTATTAGTGGAAACTGAGTTCTCCTTCTTATTGGAGATTTTCTCTCTCCTTAACTCAGTCACCCCTTCCTTCTGCTCACTTTCCTGAGTAATGTAACTCACATGAGGAAACAACAGTATAATGGAAAGTACTGACTAGTGAAATTTTCCTGAGATGGCCGAATGATTTGGCAGCTGCACTGGCTTCAGTCAGATTTATAGGTCTAAATGCAAGTTTCTGCTTTGGTTTTGTACTTCAGAAATAGCAATCAGAGTTATCCTTGGTGCTTATGAAGTGGTTTCCACAAATAAACTCTTTCTTCTGTTTTCCTCTTCTTCCTTCCTCCTTCCTTTTCCCAGGTTGCACTGACAAGTCCTTTGTCTAACTATAAGATACATATAAATCTAACTAGTACTAATTAACATGTCTATCTTTAGTTTGAAGGATGAAAGTGGTTCATGGTTGGATAAGGAAGCGGATATGAAGCAAGATCATTACATACAGAAGACAGGGTCTGAGGTTGAGACTGGGAGAACTTCTACACCCAGATACAAAAAGGGCTGCACATGCTGGTTTGAAAAAGTTAGCTTCAGAACTAGAGGGATGGGACTTCAAT
This sequence comes from Platysteira castanea, assembly GCA_013397175.1. Lineage (NCBI taxonomy): Eukaryota > Metazoa > Chordata > Aves > Passeriformes > Platysteira > Platysteira castanea. Next base: position 44,198 of record VYXC01012508.1, on the reverse strand, counting down.
TCATCAGCAAAACCCCCTGGAGTTTAGACATTGCATTTTTGAAGTACTGAAATTTAGCAGAGGATGAATTTGGCAGCTGTAGAAACTTAAAAGAAAAGAACAAAAGAACTTATACTTCCTTGTGGTACAGACAATTTTGCCATTAAAGCAGTCAAGAGATTTTTCTTCCTCTCTTCACTTTGCTTTTGTGTGTATCTTGCAGGAACTACAGTTTGTAGTCTCTCAAACTGTCCATCAACACTGAAAAAACCTATGGATTGAATGGTTTGGCAGAGGTTCTGAAGAAAAAAGCATCAGTGGAAAGGCATTTGATGCACATTTGTTGGCATAGCAGTGAATATGAACATAACTATGCATGGAAGCGTCTTCTGTGAGAAGGGAAACAGCATTAAGACACTCAGTTTCTCTTAGGACTTCATACTTAATCAGGGACAAAATTACAGAAATGTTCATTTTATCCCTTGCCGAGGATATTACCAGGGTGCAGCCATCCTCACCTTTTGGCACTTCTATGAGACCTGTTCTTCCCAGAATTTCTGACTGAGCCGCTCCTGAAGTCTCTCATGTTTATGGGCCAGAAATTCTGATCTCTTGTAGACTTCAGATGCACTTAGAAATTATAAGCACATTGCTGAGTGTTCTGAGTATTCCTCAATAGGGAAAAGCCTACTCTCTTGTCTTTTTCTCTATGGTTTCCCTTTCCAATGCCCTCTAGCACAAAGCATAAAGCTTAATAATTTATTTTTGGCAAGCAGCAGAGGGAACATTCCAGGTGCTGGATAACCTGAACAAATCAGATTATTTTAAATATAAATGGCAAGAGAATCTAGATAAAACACAAGCACTTCTTTTATTGGATGGCTATATTTGCACTGTTCCTTCTCTTAGGCTCTCCAGCTCTAAGTACTCCTATTGCCTTTTCCTTCAGTCCCCAGCCCTAAAGCTGGCTGTGTACAGCTACACAGCCTATACAAAGTTATAATTCTGCTAAATTATAGCTACTTAGAGTGGGTAAACTTTTTAAGAAGTATCTGGAGATGCTAGCAAAAGACTAATAGTTTTTATCAAGGTCTCGCTCATAGCTATCTCTGCTCACCATGGCCAAAATCTCTCTGGATAATGCAATTAGAGTTGCTAACTCCTGACGTTTTTCCCAAGAGGGAACCTGACCTAGCTCAGGAACTGACAGAGCTCCACCCGCAGAGCCACGTGGGAGGGAGTCTCACCTGCTGCAGTGTGTGCATCCCTCCAGCTGCATGCCTAAAACCAGCACAGAGCTGGTCACATGCAGAGTCCTGTAACCTGTAACAATTTACACTTCTTTCTCTGGAGTTATTAGCATTTTCCTTCTCCTGAGCTAAAGGAAATCACAATGGACATCTTTTCAGTCTCAGAAGAGACTCCCACTCCCACTTTGCTGGGCTGTGGGAGTTCCATAAAGGATGAGTATTTGACAGGATCCTGGGCTCATACTGTATACAATACAGCTAAAACCAACAGTTTATTATAAAGGGCAAAGATTAATAATATGCTCTCTGGGAAAATCTGATTGTCATGCTGGTATGCTGAACATGAGATGAGGACAGACAATATACATTATTGTGGGGTCATGGTGGCCCGAAGCAGATTAGGTTCACTTTGAATCTCTCTTAAAAGATACATGGCATCTTTAGACTGACTGGCTTGTAACATTTNTTTTTTGGTTACATAGGCTGAAAAGTGATGTCTGAAGTAAGCACCAGGAATAATCCCTTTGCTGCAGCTCCCCTTTTCTGAAGGTGCATAAGCAGTACAGGCTCTCGTGCACATACTAATTTTGGTCTCCTCTGCACTTAAATAGGACTGTTTAGTTCAGTTCAGANTCTCTGGATAATGCAATTAGAGTTGCTAACTCCTGACGTTTTTCCCAAGAGGGAACCTGACCTAGCTCAGGAACTGACAGAGCTCCACCCGCAGAGCCACGTGGGAGGGAGTCTCACCTGCTGCAGTGTGTGCATCCCTCCAGCTGCATGCCTAAAACCAGCACAGAGCTGGTCACATGCAGAGTCCTGTAACCTGTAACAATTTACACTTCTTTCTCTGGAGTTATTAGCATTTTCCTTCTCCTGAGCTAAAGGAAATCACAATGGACATCTTTTCAGTCTCAGAAGAGACTCCCACTCCCACTTTGCTGGGCTGTGGGAGTTCCATAAAGGATGAGTATTTGACAGGATCCTGGGCTCATACTGTATACAATACAGCTAAAACCAACAGTTTATTATAAAGGGCAAAGATTAATAATATGCTCTCTGGGAAAATCTGATTGTCATGCTGGTATGCTGAACATGAGATGAGGACAGACAATATACATTATTGTGGGGTCATGGTGGCCCGAAGCAGATTAGGTTCACTTTGAATCTCTCTTAAAAGATACATGGCATCTTTAGACTGACTGGCTTGTAACATTTTTAAAGGAGCCTTACTGCATGCTGAAGAGAGCTGCCAAAGAGATGGCCTTCAAATGTATCTTGATTTTTGTCCAATTG